>MU223303.1:1408804-1431400 GCA_018584345.1 Thuja plicata | reverse complement strand
CCCCGTGAAATAAAGAATGGGCAAAAATGCCTAAGAATGAGAGAGAGAGAGAGAGAGAGAGAGAGAGAGAGAGAGAGAGCCAAGCTCATACAATAGCATTTGAAAAAAGAAATTAACCCTAAAAATCTAGTATGGAGAGAAGGAGAGACATCTCTTTAATAGAGATGTGAGAAAGGAGTTGCATGGTAACTCCCATATCTAGGTATGCCACATTTCAATAGTGTGTGAGAAAAGTGTAGGATTCCTCATAAGGAGGAATAACTAAATAAGAAAATACAATAAAAGGAATTATCCTCACACTTTTAGGGATTCCATAAGAATCTCCTACTGACATTAATACAAGTAAAGATTAAATTCTAACAATAAAACACCAAGAGCAAAAATTTAGTATGATTGAGAGAGTTGTGAAAAGATAGGACAAAAGACAATGATGAGTATAACCACCAAATTCAAAAGTTGAAAATGTCGTGACAAGGTATAATAGCAGTTTTTGCAAGAATGTGACCAAATGACAAAGATCTTAATGCTGGACGGATTTCAACTTAGGTCTCATATGACAATACAAGGGTTCTCATATGATAATACAGTAGTCCTCATACGAGTTTGTTCCTTCTAGATATGTTGTCATACAAAAAATGTAATGGCTTGAAATGAGAAAAGACTCTGGGACAGTTTGCCACTTGTCTGAAAGAGATTTTGGAAAATTTCATCTATTGTTTGAGGTGAAAATATTGATGTTCATTGTTGTTTGTTGTCAAAAATATTTTGAAGGATATGTCAAGTTTCAAGGTATACAAGCACATCAAACACAAAGTGTGAAGAACCAAACACTCTCTACCTTATAGTCAATTTGTCTTAGTATCACAATCTTTGCCCACGCTTGATACTCCTTCACCTCACACAAAGTGTTATTGGCTTTTGTCGGGACTAGGCACATTGTGGGTTTTGGAAAGAGACTCAATGCTCAAATTGCATAAGCTCCCTCATGCCACATTCATGATTTAAATGTCCTTGGGAGTACATATGTTGGGTGTAAAAACTTGGGGTGATTTGGGTAAAGTCCACGTAGATCAATCCTTGCACAAAGATTATGACACTTTCGGAGGTAGATCAAGTAGCTTCTATCTAAAGGTGTTTTATAATTTCATCCATTCATGACTACCCCTTGTAGTTTCACAACCGAAATTAAGGAATATATCCCTACAAGCACCCAAAATGTATAGTCTTGCAAGAAAGATTCAGACCTCTCATCCCTACACAAGTTGAATGTATCTCCCTTGTAGTCTTGTAAACAAAATTAAGACCAAGAATAACACTACAAGCGCCCAATCAAATGTAGTTCTTGCTTAGCAAGACTGGGGAAACGAAGCCCTACAAGTGAGAAAGAATTAGAGATAGAAATAGCCAAGTCTTCCCTCTCTTTGGATTGAAGGAAGCATTTGATTATAGTGGGGTGGAAGTAGCTAGGTCTGCTTGTTCCCTACTTAGGTCATTCCCAAGAGATTTCTCCCTTGGCAAGCCTTCTAAAGGTTTAACTTGAAAATTAAATGGATTGGCGACAAAAAGGAGTCTAGATTTATGATTTTCCCTCAAGGAGAAAAGAGCATACTCTCTTATCCAGTGTCGTTTTCTCTACACACACACAAGACACACTTTAAGTTCTTTCCCAAAGATTTAATTGCTTAATACAAAACAAGTGAGTCTAGGTTTTTGATCTTTCCAAAAGGAAAGAGAGCATATTCCCCTAACACTTGCTTAAAATTAGACAACAACGATCTTTCTAGTTAATCTTGCCTATGAATCAAAAGAAAATGCTAACAAGCACGATCATTTGGTTGATGTGATTTCAAGGCAACCTGCAAACATAACTATTAGTAATCTCAAAGTTTCCTTTCTAAAGAGTCCTACAAGCACAAACCATTAGTATTTGTATCAAAATAGTGTGCCAATGTGGCTTTGGCAAGCGAATCTTCCTCAAAAATGTTCTGCAAAAACTAGTTAGGCTGAAAAAATAGATAGTGAAAAGACCATGGAAGATATGCAAAACATCAGAAAACAAACATTATTCCAAGAGAAAACCTAAAAATGCTTGTTATTTTTGAAATGAAAAAGTACAGAACAGAGACTGGCATCAAAGGTCATACGACAATACAATAGTTGTCATACGACAAAACAAAGTCTCACAAAACCCCATACGACAATTCTAATGCTCTGATACGACAAAAAGAAGGAAATAAAAGCCCATACAAGAATATACATATTATCAGATGACAAAGTACCAATCTACAATTTTTCATACGACAGATAACATAGAGAAGAATGACAGAAAGTGCAGTTTCCTCAAAAATATGCAAGAAATCATGAAAATGGAGCAAAATGCAACTTTTTGCCCCACGGTGGGCACCAAAAATGTGTGGTAAAATGTGAGATTAGAATCTACAACCAAACACTTCAATAAACCATTACATCAAAGGGTTAGCAAAACATGAGATTCAAAGCACTAAACTAAAAACCCTTGAAATTGGCCTATTGCTTCCTAGTTGAAGCGAGTGTGATTCTCATAGTTGTCCATCAGATTGGACATAGATAAATCAGTGACTTGAATTCTCCAAAATGGAATATTCAATGCAATGAGAGGGAGAAAGATGCATAGACTTGCATACTTTACTCTTGAAAGCTAAAAAATGAGAATGCGTGAACTAACAAGCTAAATGTGTAA
Organism: Thuja plicata; assembly: GCA_018584345.1. Taxonomy (NCBI): domain Eukaryota; kingdom Viridiplantae; phylum Streptophyta; class Pinopsida; order Cupressales; family Cupressaceae; genus Thuja; species Thuja plicata. The sequence continues at coordinate 1,428,681 of MU223303.1, read as the reverse complement.
CACTATGACGAATAGAACTAAGATGCAAGATTAAGCTACCAAATGAGAAGAACAATGCATCTATATTAAATTATAAAAGAAACTAGAATTCCATCTAAGCTAAGAAGTGAAGCTAACAATGTAAGAAATGCAAGAAACTGCTAATGAAAACAAAATGAATATGAATGTTCTTAGTAAACTCTAGAGTGAAAATCACATGATAACTTCACTCCAAATCTTCTTGTTATGAATGATCAAGGGAGCTATCCCTTTTATAAGAGATTCCAAGGAATGAGTGGTTGAGACTAAGAGGCAAAATAATTGATCAATGGTGGAGATGCAATTCCTCTCAATCCATGTGAGATGAGGGGGTGATTTGGATTGGTCAACTTTGTGGAGAATAAGACAAAATTGGTATTTTCTCCCTTTTATTTGTTTTATTTGATTTTTGAGTGCACACCCATGTGTGAATGGGATCACTTTTTGAACTTATGACCTTTTTTATTTTATCGCAATGTTTATGCTTTTTTGGGGGTTTATGCTTTGATGTTTGATTATTTGATTCAACAAGTTAGGATTAAAATTATATAAGCAAGTTTGATTAAATGCTCAATAATTTGGAGTCTAGCAATAATGTCTTATATTTAGGATTTATTAAGACCAAATATTTAATAAAAGGGGCCATGGGTTTGCTAGACCATTTTTGGGTGATTACAGGCACCATTTGTGTATATGATAATCATACCTTCATGAAATTAGTATAGTTACTATCAATTCAACTTAAAAATATGTACATTAAGCTAATTGAATCAAAAAGAACAATGAGCATCTCATGACTCTCTATCTAGGAAAGAAAATAGTATGCTCTTAGCTCAAGCATCCATTAATGACAGTTCTAGTAATGAGAAATTGAAGCTATTTGATGTGATTTAACCCTATTTATCTCAAATTATCCTAAATGCTTCAATATTGATCACTATTTGCAACTTTGAATCAAATTAAAATGCTATGAATCTCCAAATCAAAATGCCTATAGTGATGATGCTTTTCTCATGAATGTGTGTTATATGTTTTGCACTCAAAATTACCTATATTTAAAGGATTTTCCAAGGGTAGGGGGTAGATTTGATTTAACCTTGATTAGGGTTAGGTTGAGTTTATTTTCTCAAAGGTCAAGATAATTTAAATGTTGGTTTCAAATAAGGGAACAAAATGAGTGGTCAAGATGCAACTCCAAGATGTGTGATGGAGAATCACTTTCGGCTTGATCCATGTAAGCTCAATCCTTAATTCCTATTGGTTGAAATTGATTTACCCATGTGGTGGGTGAGGAATAAAAGGATTTAAATTAATTAATTTATTTAATTTGTTTAGCTACGTGCACCCTTGAATGGGTTGGAATTAATTTGATTTTAACTATGCTATTAATTCATTAATATCAATTGCATAATTAATTAATTATTTTTATTTAATTAATCCAAAGGCTTTGATTATTCAATTAATTCATGATTTTCTTGATTTTCTCACTTCATTCTCTGTTTGATTTGCTTGACCAAATTTAGGTGTCTACAAGTCCATATAAATAAAATGTACCTATATTATGGAATGCTTTACATTCCTCTGCCCTTTGAAGAATTTTTCATAGTTATTTGATATATATATAAAAGTGTTGTAAGATGATATGTTTTGCATCTTCATATATTTTAGAGGTTTGTATCATGTTTTGAGTATGTTTGGTTGGCTTGCATTACAAGCTCAATTTTCTTGAGTCAACTTGAGCATTTTGGATCTATGTGATAACATGCAAGCTGAAGGCAATGATTTGTGTGTGTTAGGAAGGTGTGCTAATATGGTGTGATGCTTCACACATTTTTCCTTTTTGCATTACATTAGAGAAAGTATTTTGGACAAACTATTTATGTTCTACATGTTACATCTAAGTAGGTCGACCTAATTGTTGTATTTATTTCTTGCGGATGATATATAAAGGATGAGATCATTTGGAGGATTGTATGAGTAGCATAAGGTAGTGGGTATGGTTTGTGGTGTGAGTGAAAAGGTCCATATTTTTAGATGAGTAGTAATGAAGTCAATTTCAAATTTTTAGAATAATGAGTTGCAATCAACATTATAGAGTATGTGTTTCACTTTAGTTCAAAAATCATAATTCATTGTAATCAAAATATTATTTAATATTTCCTTCAAGAAGAGATATTTAGTATTTTTAATTCCATCGTACCTTGACCTAAGGTTGTGCACCTTAGCTTTCAATTCAAATTAGGACTAGTGAGCTCTATTGACCAATAGCCTACAATATTGTAATAAGTTTACATATAGTGAGATAATTTTCACCATGCTTATCCTACATTGGGTTTTCCACAAAAAAAATTTGTGTCCTTGTTTGTTTCTCTTTTTGTTTCAGTTATTTACTTCTACACATGTGTTAATTGTTAATTAGAATGAATGGTTAAGTTTTAATATAATGTAATTCACAACCCCCCACTCTCTTAAGATTAAAAGTGTTCAACAATGAGATTGTGAGTTGGCACTTTTGCCACATGTTGTTACTTTAAAAAATGAGTTATTAGTTGTTGAAATGTGTTCATTAAGTGGTCTAACATGGAAATCCTATTTTAAAGGATGTTATGAGATATTCTATGACATCTATAAGGGCTAAAAATAAAGGAGATCATTTTGGATGTGAGAATTAGTTATGAAACACATAAGGGAATCCTTACACAAGCTATTAAAGAGAATTTTGGGTATGTTTAAGGGAATCTTCTAATAATATTTAAGAGGTTATAATGTCATGTAGGAGACTATGTTTGGTATGTAGGGGTCATATGGATTTTTACCATGGTATTTTGGAACCTTTTTTGACCATGGTAATGCTTTATGGTGGTATTTTAAGCCTTTACGAGTTTGTATATTAAGGAGTTGAGGTAGAAATTATATGAGATGTATAACAAGTACATAGATGCTATTGGATTCAATGCAATATTGAGGAAATTCTATGTATTGTAATCTCTTTGAAGAATAATACATATTTGACCTTCTTTTTGGTAAAGATTTTTACTAGAAAGGGTTTCCTTCACATAATCCATGTGTTATGTGAATGGATTTTGTGTAGTGTGATTTATCTACAATTTTAATCATTTATCCATTATTTTCTACAAGTTTTTATTTGAGATTTGAAAGCTATATCATTTTTCCATATCGTAGTGGTTGACTTCATTTCTAACAACACTTTTCTTAAAAATAGAACCTTTTTAGATTTCATTATCTCTAAATGAAATAATATTTATCGAATCATTAACCCTCCTTAGATCATGTCTTATTATTTTAACCACAATTCTATATAATTAATCTTTGAGATCATTGAATTTTTTCAAGAGATTTTGATCTTTTGAATTATCATTCTTCTTCATAAAATTTGTCATTGTTAGGGAATCATCGTCCATTTTTACACAATCTCTCTACTCTTGAGGAACCTCAAGGGTATCCATATTCCTTTAGTATTGTGTATGTCATTATTTTAAAGGAGATAACTCTTGATCATTAAATAAAGTATTTCTTCCAACATTAATGTGACAAGTGACTTTAGAGAGGAAGGCTTCTTACATATTATATTTTAATTCATCTCTCTCTCTCTCTCTCTCTCTCATGGTTGAATATACATATCAAAGTGTTCAATGCCCTTTCATGTATGATTATACATACTAAAACAAAGTTTACTATCAAGAAAAAATTAAAATTCAACAAAAAATTAACTGATACTAACAACCTCATCACCCCTCTAGTAATATTATTAGGAGAGTTTCAATTTCTTGGCCCATTTGTTATTTTTTGGTATTGCCTCCTTTGAATTATTCTTCTTTCTTTCATGCTAATACTCGTTTAGGAATTTCCAACCACTTATGCTTATCCCTATCTTCCCTCCTTATATGTGGTCACCTTTGATGACATATAACTAATTGAATGTTTGAAGATATTAAGTTGATAACCAAAATGCAAAAAAATAATGCAAGACATTAAATTAGTTAATGGATTATATTTTCATTGATGTCAACTTGATATAATCTGATTAGTTATATTCAAAGTGTTAAAGACTTCAGAGAATCAGAGAGAAAAATATTATGCTTTTAGTAATGCATAAAAGATCAGCATTCACTAAGTGACTACAAACACCAACGGCTAGTGGAACTCGAAGGACAGAGAAAACTGAGAGAAAGTCATAGCGATGCCCAAGCAAGAAAACCAACAAGCATTACTGACGAGCAAAATCACAAGCATAACCAATGACTAGAATTATAGTTTTACCCAACGGACAGACAACCATGAAGGATAGACAACCCGACAGACAGACAACACCGATGGAGAAGCCCGAGGAGAACTGAAGTGTTGACTGAAGCTAACAAGAGTTAAAACACCGAAAGGAACTGAAGTTCAGAAATGACACAATACTTAGCTGGCAGAGCTAAAGATAGAATTAACTGGTTGTTAACATTGTTTTCATCGACAAGTTAAATCCAGAGATAAGTAAAAGATGAAAATTTATTTTATGCAGTTGGCAAGAAGATTTCTACGAGATAAAACAATAGTTAAGATTAAAAGTAAGATTGGCTAAGATTGCGGATCACACCAAGAACAAGAAAGTCAAGAATAGAGAAACGGTGATATCATGTCTATAAAGAGACAATCTAATTCATTATGAATTAGGGGAGTGAATAGAAAAATAGGATGTTGAAGATAAACTGATGAAGAACAACTTCATACAGTCTTGATCAATCAAGCTGAGGAAAGAGCTAAAGATTTCTACGGACACTGAGCAACAAAGCACATCATCACTGAGCAGAAAGAAAGTGGAGAAAAGGTATTGAAAAGACACAATGATAAAAAAGGTATAATGAGCTTACAATGGATTTGAAAATCTGCAAGTCTAAGTTGTATATGTGAACAGATCATTTATTGTTTCAATTTAACCATTGGATTAGAAATTCTCTTAACCAAGCAGGATTTAAAGATCCTTTCTATATTGAGATACATCCCAAGGAGTATCAAAAATTTTGATCATGAAGATAACATGAGATGCCAGATACCATTTGACAAACTACACTAGGTTTAGTCATAGAAGGTAGCATAGAGATGCCCGATATCAAGTGAAAAACTAATCTATTAAATCCTCTAACAAGGTCACACCTAATAGTGTGTTTATAACCTTTAACAAGGTTGGCTCTTCACCGAGCTCACTTCAAAAGAGTGAAAAATTTGGGTTACCGGTCCCAAGTGGTTTTTCCCTTAACAGGGTTTCCAAATTAAAAATCCATGTGTCAATGTGTTTATGAGTCATTACTTTAGTGGTTTGCATTACACATAACTAATCTTGATTGATCGGTATACACTAAGCAATTTACTATTTTTTGATAAATGAAAGACTGGTATTCGGTAAATAGTAAGAATAAGGTTTAAAAGAGATCTCCGAGCGATAGTTATTTATTATGATTATATGAAGGCATACATCTTGTAGGACTAAAGATAACTAGAGGCTTAATATTGTGGTACTAAGTTTTTGGGTTGATTTATTGGAATATTTTTGAGGCCACTGATTCACCCCCCCCTCTCAATTATTATAACAATTGGTATCAGAGCTTGTGTTCTTAGAAAGGGAGTTTAACAGCTCAAGCAAAATATCACAAGACGAACAGACGATATGTGCCCAAGTTGAATAAAGACAACTTTGCATCATGGCAAAGAAGGATAAGACTCCACCTATCAGGTATTGGTAATGATGTTACTGAACACCTTGATATTGAATATGTGTTGCCTACAGGACCTCACACTCTTGAGCAATTGAGAGAAAAGCATGACCATAATTGCATGATGATAGAGCTTGCTTCCTCACTCTCCGAAGCTGAGTTTGAAGATGTCAAAACCTACACCTCTGCAAAGAAAATGTGGGATAAATTGAAGTTGGTACATGGAGGAGATGCTAATGTACTAAGAGCCAAGGAAGAAATCCTAAGAGGGAGGTTTGATGATCTAAGGATGAAAGAAGGAGAAAATATCACTCAGTATAGCTGTAGAATAAAAGAGGTAGTCAATGCTATCCAAGGAGTTGGAGGTGTACTTGAAGAAGAGACAGTGGTAAGTAAAATCTTAAGAACCTTACTGCCTATATATGCAATTAGAATATCTCCTATACAAGAAATGAGAGCAGTTGTAAACAATATAGTTACTCTAGATAGTCTGATTGGTAGACTGATTTCATTTGATATGAATAACTTGGATAATAGTGTCTTACCATCTACAGAGTCTGCATTAAAATCTTCTTTGAAAATAAGTAAGTCAATTCATAGACACACTATGAGGAATGTAGTGATAGTGATAATGAGGATCAAGGACTTGATGATATTGAAGCACTAATGGCAAGAAGATTACAGAGAGGCAAAGGTAGATACAAAGGTAAATTACCACTTGTATGTTTTAATCGTAAAGAGGTTGGACACTTTGCTGCAAGATGTCCTAACAGAAGAAAATATGTCAAAAGTAATGACAAATCATATGAAAAGAAGTTTGATAGAGGTGATAATAGAGATTACTGAAGAAACTGACAATCTGACAAAAGAGATACCCAAGACTACAAGGAAAAAGGAAAGAAAGCTTGTTACCTAGCTGAGAACAGAACTGATGACACTGACACCGAATCTGAAGAATAAATTGAGATGGTATTTGTAGTCATGAAGGATGATTTAGACGAAGAAGAAGAAAGGTATGTAGAGACTGCACTCATATCTAAGGTTAGTAAGAATTATGTTTGGATCATAGATAGTGGCTGCACTCACCACATGACTGGTGATAAACAAAAGTTTGAAACTTTTGAATACTATAATGGTGGTTCAGTAAGAATGGGAAATGATACACCTTGTCCAGTTGAAGGTAAAGAACTATAATGTTGAATAGCCTGATCAAATGTAAAAATGATTATTGGGTAAAAGGACTGAATTATAATCTGTTAAGTATTTCACAGCTAAACAATATAGGTCATGAAGTAGCATTTGAGAATAAGAAGGCAAATATCTTCAATGAATCAGAAAGGTTGATCGGAACTGGTGAACAGACAAAAGGTAACCTTTTCTATCTTGATGACATTAACACCACTTGTTTAATGGCTAGAAACAAATACATATATTTTGGCATAAGAGATTATGTCATGTGAATTTTGACACCATGATAAAGATAAACAATAAAAAAAAAGTCAGAGGCTTACCAAGCATGTCTAAGCCTGAACATATCATGTGCAAGAATTGTCAAAAAGGTAAGATGACAAAGTCTAGTTTCAAGAGTAAATCCCATACATCTAATTTCATTATAGAATATTCCATACTGATTTATGTGGACCCATGAGGACAAAGAGTTACTATGGAGATATGTATTTCATTCTCTTTGTAGACGATTACTCTAGAATGATGGCAGCTATGTTTTTAAAAGATAAATCAGGAGCATTCAAGATGTTTAAATGGTATAAGGATATGGTAGAAAAAAAAAGTGGTAAAGAATTAAAATGCTTAAGGTCAGATAGAGGAGGGGAATTTATTTTAGATGAATTCACTAACTATTGCAATGAGCATGGAATTAAAAGATAGGTTTCTGCACCAAGAATACCACAGTAAAATGGGATTGATGAAAGGAGAAACAAGTCAATTGTTGATTGTGCAAGAACATTGATGATTGAGAAAAGCATCACTCAAAATTTATGGAGGGAAGTTGTCAGTACTATTGTCTACACATTGAACAGAGTACAATTGAAGGACACAAAGAAGACACCCTATGAGCTTTGGTATGGTTACACACCCAATGTAAGTTACTTCAGAATCTTTGGTAGTCAATGTTATATTTTGAAGGATGATAGAAATAGAAAACTTGACTCCAAAAGTGATGAAGGCATATTTCTAGGGTATTCCACCAAAAGAAGGGCTTATAAATGTCTTAAAAAATCCTCTAACAAGATCATTGAAAGTGCAAATGTGAAAATAGATGAATTTGTAGAAAAGAATGATAGGAAAGCATAAAAGAGATAGAGGACTACAACAGGTTCATTTAAACCGAAGAACCTGACACTCTACTTGAGAAACAGTGTATCACTCCCAAGCAACATGACATTGCACCTGAGCATCAGGCTGCAATTATTGAAAATCAAGAAAATCCTCAAGATGGTGTTTCGAGTGATGGAGATCATAATGAAGGTTAAGATGATGATCAGAATGGTGAACACAGAGTTGAACCAAAACTTACCAAGTATGTCAGAAGACATCATCCATGGAATCAGATCATAGGAGACAAGAAGGCTAGAATGAGAACAAGAAGTAAGTCACTAAACACCAGATGTTTACTTTGTGATTTTGAACCTAAATCTATTATAACTGCACTTGAAAATTAAGAATGGGTAAGTGATATGAATGAAGAAATAGAATAGATAGAGAAGAAAAATACATGGATACTAGTACCGAGACCAGATGAAAAAATTTCATCGGTACCAAATGGATATTCAGAAACAAGTTGAATGAGAATGGAGAAGTCACTAGAAATAAAGCAAGATTAGTATGAAAGGGGTATGAACAAAAAGAAGGTATTGATTATGGTAAAACCTTTGCATCCGTTGCTATACTAGAAGGAGTTGGAATCTTACTTGCTTATGTTGCATTCAAAGGATTCAAGGTATACCAGATGGATGTTAAATTTGCATTCCTAAATGGAATACTAGAAGAAGAGGTATACATTGAACAACCAGAAGGGTTTGTTGATCCAGACAAGAGAAACATGGTATGTAGACTACATAAAGCCGTGTATGGATTAAAACAAGCACCGAGATCCTGGTATGAAAGACTTCACTCCTATCTCAATAGCATTGAATTTATAAGAACAAGTGAAAATAGCAATCTGTACTTAAAAGAAGATATCGATGGTAATATTCTAATTGCTGAAATATTTGTGATGATATCATTTTTGGGGGAAATGAAATTTTATGCAAATCCTTTGCTAATGAAATGAGCAAAAAAATTGAAATGTCTATGTTTGGGGAGATCAAATTCTTTCTTGCTCTACAGATTATTCAACAAGATGTAGGCATATATATCACTCAGTCCAAATACATCAAGGAAGTGCTGAAGATATTCAAGATGGAAGATTCCAAACCAGTTGGAACACCTATGGCTACCGGATGTAAGTTGACAAAAGAAGACACATCAAATGAGGTAAATCAGACCTTGTATAGATCAATGATTGGCAGACTAATGTATGTTGTTCACACCAGACTGGATATAGCACATGCAGTTGGAATAGTTGCAAGATTCTCTGCTAATCCCAAAGAATCACATATGATTGTTGTCAAGATAGTTCTAAGATATCTGAAGAACACCGAGGACTATGGCTTATGGTATAAAAGAGAAGGAAAAATTGAGCTTCAAGTCTATACAGATGTTGATTGGGCTAGAAACATTGATGACTAAAAGATCACAACTGGAGGAGCATTCTTCATGGGCGACAAACTTGTCACATGGATCATCAAGAAGCAAGGATGTATCTCTCAGTCTACTACAGAAGCAGAATATGTGGCTGCTGTTGCAAATTGATCAAATATTGCATCGATCAAACAATTGCTGGAAGGTATGAATATGAAGATTCTTGAACAAATGATTATCTATTGTGATAATACCAGTGCAATTAACATATCTAAGAATCTAGTCATGCATGCTAAGACTAAGCATATAGCAATCAAGTATCATTACTTAAGATAATAAGTGCAAGAAAAAGAAGTGATACTAGAATATGTTCAATCAAAGGAACAATTAGCTGATATATTCACCAAGCCATTACCGAAAGATACATTTGAGTACCTAAGACAAAGACTAGGGGTACAACCCTTGTCTATCGGTTAGTAAGCTGACTATGAAATTGCATCAACCTACATACAATCAGAAGATCATTCATGTTGATGTAAGAACATGGATGAACTACAAAGATACATCTATACATAGCAAGGTACAAATCAGCACTGAACACCAGAGTCAATGTATTGCTAATGGATAGGGAAACTCAAGGAGTATATTATAAAAGGGGGTGGAAGATGATAAGGAAGAATTGTTTGGCATTATTGTCAAAGGGAGAGATTATCTCATTATCAGGAATTATAAGGGAAAGATTATCTCATTATCAGAAAAGATTATGTCATTGTCCATGGAGAGAAGTTCCTAAGAATTCAAAGGGAGGGTTAATCATTATCAAAATGGAGAGATTGATTAAATATGAAATATCCATCAAAGGGAGAGAAGTAACAAGTGGAGAGAGTACATACTAAGGGAGAGATTGTTGTCAAAGGAAAAAGAGATGTTCAAGGAGAGGAACAGTCAAGGCATATCACATATCAGAATAGAGATAGAAGCTGCTACATCTATCCAGTGAAGGGATTGAAGATCAAAGAACCCACTCTGCAAGAAACAAATCTAAGCTATTTGAGCTTACCACGAACCAGACATTTGTATTAGTTATGATGGATGAAATACACTTGTTATATTTCATATTGTATTAGTAATAATATAGTATGATAATGTAGTGTGTTTCCATCAATTCCAAAGGGAGAGATTGATGACATATAACTGATTGAATGTTTGAAGATGTTAAGTTGATCACCAAAATGTAGAGAGATAATGCAAGACATTAAATCAGTTAATGTTTGTATTGTCATTGATGTCAACTTGATATAATCTGATTGGTTATATTCAAAGTGTCAAAGAATTCAGAGAATCAGAGAAAAAAATATTATGCTTTCAGTAATGCATAAAAGATCAACATTCACTAAGTGACTACAAACACCGATGGCTAGTGGAACCCGAAGGACAGAGAAAACTGAGAGAAAAGTCATAGTGATGCCTGAGCAATAAAACTGACAACCATTACTGACGAGCAGAATCACAAGTATAAATGACGGCCAGAATTATAGTGTTACTCGATGGATAGACAACCCCAAAGGACAGACAACCCGACGGACGGACAACACCGACGGAGAAGCCCGAGGAGAACTGAAGTGTTGACTGAAGCTAACAAGAGTTAAAACACCGAAAGGAACTGAAGTTCAAAAATGACAAAATACTTAGCTGGAAGAGCTAAAGATAGAATTAACTAGTTGTTAACATTTTTTTCATCGACAATTTAAATCCAGAGATAATTAAAAGATGAAAATATGTTTTATCCAGTTGGCAAGAAGATTTCTATGAGATAAAATAGGAGTTAAGCTTTAAAGAAAGATTGGATAAGATTGCAGATCACGCCAAGAACAAGAAAGTCAATAATAGAGAAATGGTGATATCATGTCTATAAAGAGACAATCTAATTCATTATGAATTAGGGGAATGAATAGAAAAATAGGATGATGAAGAGAAACTAATGAAGAAAACTTCATACAGTCCTGATCAATCAAGCTGAGGAAAGAGCTAAAGATTTTTGCGGACACCAAGCAACAAAGCACAACATCACTGAGAAAAAAAAAAGTGGAGCAAAGGTATTTAAAAAGATACAATGATTAGAAAGGTATAATGATATTACAATAGATCTAAAAATCTACAAGTCTAAGTTGTATATGTGAACAGATCATTTACCATTTTAGTTTAACCATTGGATCAAAAAGTCTCTTAACCGAGTAGGATTTAAAGATCCTTTCTATATTGAGATACATCCCAAGGAGTATCAAAAGGTTTGATCATGAAGATAGCATGAGATGCCAGATACCATTTGACAAAATATGCTTGGTTTAGTCATAGAAGGTAGCATAGAGATACCCAATATCAAGTGACAAACTAATCTATTAAATCCTCTAGCAAGGTCACACCTAACAGTGTGTTTGTAACCTTTAATAGGGTTGGCTCTTCACCGAGCTCACTTCAAAAGAGTGAAAAATTTGGGTTACTGGTCCCAAGTGGTTTTTCCCTTAACATGGTTTCCACATTAAAAATCTATGTGTCAATGTGTTTATGAGTCATTACTTTAGTGTTTTGTATTACACATAACTAATTTGGATTGATCCGTATACACTACGCAATTTACTATTTTTCGGTAAATGAAAGACAACTATTCGGTAAACAGTAAGAATAAGGTTTAAAAGAGATCTCCGAGCAGTAGTTATTTAGTATGATTATTTGAAGGCATACATCTTGTAGGACTGAAGATAACTAGAGGCTTAATATTGTGGTACTAAGTTTTTGGGTTGATTTATTGGAATATTTTTGAGCCCACTGATTCACCCCCCTCCCCTCTCAGTTATTCTAACAACCCTTCATAGTAGAAAATGGATGTAGTGAAGGTATGAACTCTACCACGTGTATCCAATCACCTTTTTGTGCTCGAAAAACCTCTCTAGGAATTACGATGACAATAATCACTTTAAGATCATGGCACCACTACCCTTTTACACACTCATTCATCACCTATAATGCCTCATCCTTGTTACCAAACACTAATCCACACACAAGTAGCATGGATGCAATTTCAACATTGGTCTAATATTTGTATTCTGCATCCAATAATTCATCTCCCAATAACATTTTTATTATCTACAAATACATGGGATCCCAAATAGCGAAGATGTTTCTTAGTCAGTCATTTGTAATTTTTTCAAAGAATGAAATCTCTTGATTTTTTTTAGAGAGAAAAATATGCCTCCTTTGTTGTTACAAGCTCCTAGCTCTAGCTTTCACTACAACACTCTCCACCTTGGATCCTCTCCACACCACTCCCATCCTTGGTTTTTGTTGCACAATCTATATTATCACTGCCTATTCATGTACCAATTGGCACAACTCTTTTACCAAGGATTTATTGTAAATATTAATCAATCACATTGCATGTGGATTTTTTATTAACTCACAAAGATACTCATACTAGTTCATCTTCAATTCCAACATCTTGAATATCCTCCCATAACTTGTTTTCATCATTGCATAAATTAATTAATATGTCCATTTTGATAATACATCTGCCACCTTCTTTTTGTGTTAATTACTATTGGAAGTTTTGAATTGAAAGTTTGAAACTTACATTTGATAATTTTGATAAATTTATTTAATTTCAACATTTAATATTTTCCATTCACTAATTAATAAATAATAATTTGGGAGTCACCTTCCAAATGGAGCTTTGAAGTTGATAATTTGCTTTTGATATTTTTGCCAAGTAAATCCACTTGGACCTTTGCTTCATTATTTGTTCCTTCATCAATCTTTTTCACACCAATGGCCAAAATGTTACAAACAATCTCTTTCTACACAATCTACGCCTAGTAGTCTAGGGTTTCCGTTTGAGGCTCCATCAAAACTTATTTTGATCCATCCTTCTTTCGATGCTCTCCATTCCACATTTTTATCTCTATTAAGAGATGAATTAACTCATACACTCCCATTAACGGGGGAGATTTTAAGCAATGGCTACTACTTTTGTAATTTGCTATCAAACTGACAAAATGGAAATTTTATCAAATTTTCCTTGGTAGTTGCAATATTGTCTAGTTATGGTATGTCATATTTTATTCTAGAAAACATCTCTTTCTAATCGCCTCATTTTCTTGAAAGACTACGATTTCTCTCCTTCTATATTTCACCTATAGTTGATAACAAACACATATGTTAGATGCTAGAGAATGTTGATTTATTTACATCCATTTTCTACTCATGAGGCTAAAAATGTAAGGGGCCATTAAATTTTTTTGTAAAATGAAATTTCATCATTGATTTATAAAATTGAAAGGTAGAGGTAAACAATCAATAATATCCTCATTTTATTTACATAACATACATCCAAACAGTTTTGAAGACCAATCTTCTTGAGCCTTTACCTTGTGAGAATCCACCCCTTCAATTATAGCTATGCAAATGCTCCTACTTTAGGGAGGTAATTTTTATTCCAACATAATTGGTTCAACCATCCTTCTTGTCATGTCAATTTTGAAACTTCATAACTTATCTTGATAGAATATTTTCCATGTTTTGATCCACACCAAATGATTTCATCCTTTTCTCCTAATAGTAATTTTTTTTTACCTTTAGAACTTCTAAAAATAATTCCTTCTACTCTATTCAAAGTGAAATCATTCAAAAGTTTCCATCTCCATTCTACTACACAATTCATGTCAATTTTGAATACATAGTACTGAGACCTTGGTTCCACACCTTGCTACCAAAACTTTCTTTATATCACCCAACTGAGCATCCTCCTTGAGGCTACTATGACCTTCCCATGAGTATTCCCAAAAGTTTCCAACTCCCCATTCCATAGTTGTCATAAAATATGGGATTTTATCGCAGGTTTACAATCTAACATAAAATTCTAGATTTTTGACCTTTTGGTGGATTTTTTATATTGAGTATACTTTACCTATCTTTATTATCCAAATTTTTATTTTTGGTAGTCTTCGCTCATTTTTTATCATCTTGCAATACAAAACTCCATACAAGTTTTTCTCCCATAGTTAACTTCATTCATCAAGTTTCAAATTTCTCAAACTATCACCCACTACCATCTTTGGATTACATATCTTGTCTCAAGCCAATAGAGCTCTTTTTTCTCATTCCCCATTACCATTCCAAAATAATTATTTCATTTTCTACTCAATTACCTTACTAAATTGACATGGATTTTGAAACACATCATAGAGTATAGCGGTATTGCTAAAATAATTGATTTAAACATTAAAATGTGAATCATAGATGTGGGGCATCTGCTTTTTCATCTTTTCATTTTACCTAAACAACTATTCACTAGTTTGTTGCACAAATTAGTTTGAGAGGCTCTTGAAAACAATGTACCCAAAAACCTACTAGTCAACTTACCAAGTTTGACACAAAGAATTCTAACAATGACTCTTTGCTTATTCATTGTAATATTGAAGAAAAAGACCTCTGATTTATGCATGTTCAACCTCTACCCAAATATTCTACAAAAGATATCGAATGTTGATTTGATCCATCAAGCTTCTATTGAGGAAGAGTCACCCATTATAAGTTTATCATTAATAAATTATTGATTCATAGTAGCGTCCATGCCTAGTGCAATTTTTAGTCCTTTCCATTTATCCCATTGTTTCATCCTATATATGTATCTTCCCAAAACATCCACCATTATGATGAATAAAAATGACAAAATTGGGTCACCTTGTCTAAGACCTCTTAATAAATTAAAAAAACCTTGAGGGATTCCATTACCTATATTGAGATTCTTGGGGTGCGTATACACCTCATTACAGAAAATAACCATCTTGTATTGACTCCATTTTTTTTCTAAAACTTTCAAGAGAAGGGATCTATCACCCTCATCATATGATTTTTGGATGTAAAGCTTCACAATCATTCATTATTTTTTAGCTTCCTTGATTATGTAGATATATTCATGGGCTATTATGATTCCTCTACAATGGATCTATGTGGGTTAAATCCACTCTACTCCTTTAATATGATGTAAGTTAACACTTTCATCAACCTATTTTTCTATCACTTATGGAAGCACTTTATATATTGCATTACATTTAGATATCAATTTTAAATATTCCAAAGTCTGAATTGCTAAGTTTCTAGGTATGAGGGATATCAAAGTATTATTTAGATCTTTTAACATGTAAGACTCAATCTTGGACTCTTCCATCATATACCGAAGATCTTCCTTAACAGTTTCCCAAAACTCTTGGTAAATAATTGTAGGAAAACCATCTACCCCTAGGGTTGTATCCCCCTTCCTTGGAAAATACAAACACATAAACCTCCTCCAATTGAATAGGCATTCTTAGCATTCTATTATTATTTTCTATCAAACACTCAAAATAAGATCTAACATGTTTGCACTTAAATCCATAAGATATCCCTCATGTTTGAACTTACATCTATAAGATATTTGTAAAGAAGTTGACAACATCCCTATTTATATTCTCTTTTAGATGATGTCACCCCTGGCGTATTTTTAATTTTTGTGATTATGTTATTACATCTAGTCTTCAATAAATTATGTAAGAATTTTATGTTTTTATCACCTATTTCAACCAACATTCTCTTGATTTTTGTCTAAAAATTTCAAATTAATGTTGAAATACCCTTCCACTAATATAGGGTCATTTCCTACAATCTGTAGAGATTTTGAAATCTAGTTCCAAACTTCTCTTTTTCAACCTCACCCAGTAGGGCCATGTACATTAATAAAAAAAAAACACGATCCTTCTTTGAAAAAATCTAATAAACTTTGAATAGTTGCCAATTATTTTTTTCTAAACTACTCTAAATTTCATCGTTTGTGGATTCCATAAAAATCCAAGCCCTCCTAACACCCATTAGCTTCCTCAAATTTGCCTAGCCACTATTTCCACTTCTTCATTACTATAGCCATCTCCACTTTGTTAAGTTTTATTTCTTGTAGCACCATTACATCTAGATGCATCTAATGAAAACAATGCTTGACAGGACACCTTTTGTTAGAGGCACTGTAGCTTATGATATTCCATAAAAAAAATTAAATTGTTCCTTAGGAAGGGGAAAGAACTTCCTAGACAAGAACTTATGTTTTTTTATTAAGTTCAACAACCAAACGAGGGGGATGATCCTTAGACAACCATAGCCCAGGGGTTGTTAAGAAGTCAACATCACACCAACAAAGGTTTTGGATGTTACAAGTCAAGGATGCAAATGGAACACTATCAACATAATTACTAGCCTTCCTTAAAAAAGCTGCTTAGAGAACAAGGGACCATGACTGACCACTTAGAGTACACCAACCAAAAGAGACCATTATCAACAAACAACCAAGAACATGATGAGTGAGGTAGACAAACATAGGGATTTTAAAATTCTCTCCAAGACTTTTCAATGGGTAATAAAATGGTATTCAAAACCATCATGTAGAAAAACAAAATCCAATAGAAAAAATTGGTATCATCCCAACATAAAATCCACCCTCCAACTGCAAAACTCCTTTCCACCTCAATATAAAAGGCCCACCTCTATAGGAGAATAAAAGGAATATACCATTAAAAGGTATAGCTTACCATAAATTCATGCCACATTTAGACAACCAAAAAAAGGAGAAGGCCACATAAAGTTGCAAACATCCTCTTTCACAAAGCAAGTTTCCACCTCCATGGGGGAACACATCCACCTCCATAGGAACCAAAAAAGAAGAATCAAACAAAATGTGCCAAGCCCTCACCGTGAATAATTGAACAAACCCCACCTCCAATGGAATGAGAACAACCCCAAAACTAATGCCAAACTTCAACCAAAATAACTATAAAATAGAATGAGCCCCTCAAAATTATCATCAAATGACTAGCCACTAGAAAAGAGAAGACCACTGTCCTTACCAAATAAAATGGAAAATCCAAATAAAAGGTAAAAATGAAACCCATAAATAAATACAACTTTCTTTAGAGTCCAGTCCCAAGGGCTAGAAAAAGAGACACCATAACCTAGAGCAGGCACCATCTAAAAACTCACAACTTTACCAACGAACCTTGGTCTATGCTAAGGCTTACCCACATATTACCAACATTGTAAACCAACAAAAAAATAGCAGAAGGAAATGATCCAAGGCCTAGCTCTCAAGTAGAACAAAAATAGGGGCCCAAGCCATCACAGCCAAACTGACCCACCAATAGAAGTTGATCGCATGTCCAGATCAATTGCCCTTCCAACAATAACACAATCAGTCTTGACAATCAAAACCACAAAGATCTTGTAGGCCAACACCATCCAAGGCTCGTACAAAACCACTCTACCAAGTAGCAGGAACAAAGAACCCATGACCACACTGTGAATATTAGAGCAACTGTCACAAGCAATTCCCAGAATAAGGAAAGGAAGGCCAACATATGCACCACAAAATCATATACCATAGAAAGGGCCCACATAGTCCTTTAATGATAAAATGAACAAGGACACCCAAAATAGGTCTTCAACAAAAGAACAAATTCAACACATGGGGAAGAGATTCCTTCAACAACAAACACTACAACCAGAATCAAGGAAAAAACAAAGCTCACATAAACACTGGTTAGCCAATCAACCCACACGCTAATGGACCAAACAATTACAACCAAAAAAGATATCTTTCCAGGTTGATAGAGCTCACCTTGACCAATAGGTCTTTCATCATCTTTGTGAGTAAAAAAATCCACAAAATTTGTCATTGGAAGGGTACAACAAAGTAAAGAAGTAAGGAATACAAAGGCAACACTAGCCTCAAATATTATGGAAGATCAATCCTCCACCTAAGCCAAAGCATGCTAGGTCCAATCAAAATATTTACTAGACCATTTGGTGTGAGCATTAAGCCTGGTCAAAGACAAGAAGAAGGGGAGGAAGTATCATCCTCCCCCCAAAGTCACACATCGAGTATTAAAGTTTGGACCAAACTAAGCTACTGAAAGAGTGACAAAGGAAGCACATAAACAATGATATCTAATAATGACTATAACTACCTCATGTAGTCAGTGATACTATCTGTAACATATAAAATAGAATGTTACCAAAATATAACATAAGAAAAGATGTCACATTTGAAAATGTAGATGTTTGTGTGATGTGTGAGGAAGATAAGATGTTCCTTTTAACCTCAAATGCACAAATGAAATATCCAAATTGATTAACCCAAAAGAAGGATCAATGCACAAATGAATCATCCATTCAGAAATGAGAGCAAAGAGGAAAGATCTTAAATTACCATTTTAGAAAGGAATGTATATGATAGATCTAGGAATTGAAATGAATGAGATGAAGTACTAACCTTAAAATAGTGCAGATCAAAGAATGTTGTTTTATAAGGTTTGTAGGCTATTTCTAGAAAAACTGAAGTATGATCTGGAAAGGAAATACAGAGACGAACAAAACCCAGAAATCATTTTCCATTCTAATGTCATCTTATGAAAAAGGTTGACCTTGACCCACAAATGTCAACCCTGACCCCAAAATGTCGACCCTAACCTAGGTCAGGGGTGAGGTTGACCCTGACCCAATAATGTTGACCTTGACCTGCACAGATCCAAAAGTGACTCTGTTCACAGATCCCAAAAGTTTGCCGAAAAGGGTATCCAGATCTAAGTCCAAATCCGCAGTCCCGAACCTATATCTACAAGAAAAAGAGATTTGTTTGTTGGGGGGGGAGGGGTTTGCCTTGGTCAAACCCCGAATTTGGAATTAACCTCAAATATATGTAATTGAAATTGCAGAAATAAAAAAATTCACCTTGCTTGTATGGAGACCCTTGTGGTGGATTCAAATCCTCAGATCCACAAGGATGAATGCTTGAAGTTGTTTGAACTTTGTAGAAGAGTATGAAGTTGATCTACCATGCCAATTCATGGCTCCATGGAAGTGAAATGTTCTCAAGTGCTTGAATTGAGAATGTAGATGTCTTGAATACTTGAGACATCTTTTTATTGCTTCTTGATCATGATTAGAAGACTTAGCTCACTTGATGATGGTTAGAGAAAATGAGAGAGAAAGCCCTTCTTTTATAGTAATCTTGGGCACAAAGGCCAATATAGAAAACAATAATTAAGGGCCCATGGCACAAAACTCTAGAGAGGTGCACATGGAGAGGAGAACCAAATTAAAGTCTTGACACAACTCTAGAAGGGGTCCATCCTTCAGGTAGAAATAATTATTTAAGAGCCTTGTCCCGAAATTCGAAGTAAGGCCAATCCCAAAGTTAATTTGAGCATTAGGCACAAAACTTGAGAAAGGATTATCTCAAATAATAAATTAGGAATCCTACACAAAGCTTGAGAAAGGTCCACCTCAAATATTAATTTAAGAGTTCGACACTTAACTCAAGAAATAATGGCCCCGAAGAGGGAAAATATAAAATTTTGATGAAAC
>MU223303.1:1382908-1403508 GCA_018584345.1 Thuja plicata | reverse complement strand
GTAGAACAGGCACATAAGCACATGAAACTCCACGGAAGCATGAAGGTGTCTAAATTAGGACCATAACAGCTTACTAGGGAGGGCTAAAAGGTCTCAACATGGAGTGCTTCCATTTTAAGATGATACACTATCGAGAGACCCACACATAAAAAAATTGCAACAAACTGCATGAATAGGGAAAGGAATCCCTCACACTACTAACAACCTATCTAGAACATCCACAAAAGACCCCAAATTTCCCCTATGACATTTTTTTTAGCAATTAAGAATTTTAGAGAGAAGATCCTCGATATCAACAAGTAGTTGTGGCTAGAAACCAAAGTAAAACCACAACCACTAGAAGAGCTCGATGGTTAGGAAAATGATAGGTCTAAGCCTAGAAATACATCCATCTCAGGCCACACCCTTTGCCATAAAGAAACCCAAAAACACTAGAGTGTGATGATCATATTTTTCCATTAGTATGCAAAGGAAAAGAGTTTTGAACCGTCGGTACATGGTCACCGAAAGACAGGTTTTCAGAGCAACCCGAGACACCAGTTAAACAAAGGTCACCAAAAATGTTAAGTACAGAGGAACCCAAAAAGATAGATCACTATGTAAACTGATAATACAACTCACAAGAGGAACCCAATAGAGTAGTCCACAATGTAAACCAATAGAGCAAGCAATAGAGGAACCTGATAGACAAGTTTATAGTGAACACCGATGGGCAGAATAAAGAGCAACCCAAGCACCAGTCTATCGAGAGACAATTATATTCTGAGAAATGTGGATCTGACTTACACATCAGATAAAACACTTAAATTTTAGATTTAGCTTTAAAGCATATCTTTAAAACCATTCTTTGAGGGACAAGTAATGTAATTGTAATTATTTTAATCAGTCCAACTGATTATAAACATGAAAACTAGGAGATCAAGGTCAAGTTGCAAACCTTTAATCATAGAGTTATCATTGGAAAGCGCAAAACTTATTTAGGTCAAATTCAATGTATAAATAGATGTGTAATCAATGAGAACACAATGATGCGATGATGATTGTAGCCAAGGAGCACATCTATGGATCAGACCGAGAGTTTTATGCAAAAGGACAACAAAAAATGAAATAGGTTATCAAGAACCAGATTCAAGGCTACCAAGCAGAATAGAGGTATTGATCAATCACTATAGCTGATAAATATACATGTGAACTTTAATAGATCTATATTCAACAATTCTAGATTGCATATACTCAGGTCAATAAGTATTTTTGACTACATTCTAACAAGTGTAGAAAATAGAAGAAATCCTTTGAGAAGGTGGATTTAACAATCCTTTTGTAAATCTCTTAACCAAGTGCACACTAAATAGTTTTTCTAAAGCTCTTAACAGAGTATACCTTAACCAGTCTAAACATGTTACCCCTAATAGGGTAAGATCATCAGAAGTGATCAAACTCGTAAGCCTTAACCGGCCCCTTCCATTCTATAGATAGTGAAGTTTTTGTGGGTTTCATCCCCACCTTAGTTTTTACCTTCTAACATGGGTTTTCTGCATTACCAAATCTTGTGTCATGTGTTAATACATTTCATGAAAGTTTCTATGAATGTTTACATGCAAATTAAGATTATGAATTGATATTACATACACAAAGATAAAATAACAGATATGGTCGGTAATACAATCAATTGATTACTAAGGAATTAAGGTTAATTGACAAAAAGTTTTAAGGGTACGGATTCACCCCTCTTCTCTCAGTACACACCATTCCATTATTTCCAACAATTGGTATCAGAGCTAGATCTCTTATTTGGAAAAAGTTTAAACACTTGAGAGAAAATATCATACAATGGAAAGGTATAAGCTAGACAAGAGTATTGAGAATCAGAAGTTAGAAATAAAGATCTTCTGCAAGCAATACTAAGCAGCTAGAATCAAGATGAGAGAGCTACTGGATGAAAGAAAGGTTATGGCATCTCGATGTAATGAAAAAGACTATCACAAAGAAGAGATACCTAATTTATTTGAGTCATCAACATCTACATCTAGCAATACATTAGACACATCTGAAGGAATCATTACAATTCTGAATGAAATCAATCAACATCTAATAGAGAAAGTAAAGATACTGCAAATTGGTGAAGAGACATAGATGGTAAGGATGATTGATGTCATGAATAATGCTAGATAAGCTGAGAAAGAAAGAACACTAGCTATTGATGATAGGAGAAAGATCACTAAAAAGATACAAGAGAGAGTCAGAAATACAAAGACTTACTGAACATCATCATGAGATCACCAAACAAATTATTCTTATGAGTCACGAGGCAACCCGAATGAAGATAGAACTCGTTGAAAAAATAGAAGCTATTGGTGAGCTACGAGAAGAAAATGAAAGACTGAAGCATGAAGTAAGAATTCAACAACAACACAATGATATGATTAAGAGAGCTGAAGAAAGTACAAAAAGGATGGATGATTTTCTGGATGGATAAATAAGATTCAATAACAATATCAGACTAGGGTATACCAAGCATGGAGAATCATCAAATCAATCTGATCACAAAGATGTATACACAAATCCAAAACCAAGGAAGATATCATGCAACCACTGTGGAAAACCAAGCCACACATCAAATTTTTGTAGGAGCAAAGTTAAAGGTATTCCTAAATCCACATCTACATTCATAAGAAATTATTATAACTGTAACAAGAAAGGACATAAAGAATATGAATGTAAATCTAAGGTGAAACAACCAAAGAAGGAAACCTACATGGAAAAATATTGTCCTTCTTGCAAAATGCATGGGCACACATCTCTTGAATGCAGGAAAAAGAAAAGGAAAGCATGGAAGCCAAAAGAACAAGATAATCCCTATCAATTGAGAAGAGTCGATAACTCATATGTTTGGGATTACAATACATGGGCAAACTGCACAACATGTGGTAGATTTCATCACATAGCTACAAACTGCATGAGAAAATGGATTAGAAGGTCAAGAAGTTGGACTAACCTTGGAATGGCATGCTTACACTATCATAGGGTTGGTCATCTAAGCAAGGACTGCAGAGACCGAGTGACAGAGACAAGCACTTTTTCCAATGACAATACCATTGAAGACATCAGGAAGATGAGAAACAAAATGTGGAGGAAAGCTACAAAAATTGATGATGCTGGAACAAGAAATACAATTGGTCACACCTTATCCAATGGATATGGTGATATCACCACCCCCACCTAAGCAAAACAAGTAAGTATGGAACTTCACTATACCAAGCTATAATTTATATTAGTTTCTTTATATATTGATTATATGCCAAATTATCATAAATAAAGATGCACTATGGTACTACTTGTTATGAATTTGTGAATTCAATCACGTCGGTCAATGCATACCAAAAATCATCGGTGTACATACAAAGCTAAGTTTTCAATGCTTCCCGAGAATCGTTGGTTAACATACAAAAGATAAGTTGCAAGTGCAAACCGAGCATCATCGGTTATCATGTAAAAAGACAATGTTGTCTTCGCCATATACCAAGATTCGTCAGTAAACACGTGAAAGGTCAAATGAGTTGACACCTGCCCCGAGCATCATGTTCTCACCGAGAATGTAGTTGGCATGTTCCCCGAGTGACTCCATCTTCAACACTCGATAAGTAGGTAAAACATTAAATGCACCACTTAGGGCACCATCTATAAAAGGGTGATGGAAGAGCTCATTATTCACCATGCGATTAAGAGCGAAGAAGCAAATAATAGAGCAACCAACAATGACCAGATTGCAGAAGTGATTAACAATCAGATTTACAACTACTACAATAGATTTTGATCTTCAACAACTATAGTAGAATAAGAGAGTAACTAGAATCACCGAGCTCACTATTTTTTTAATAGGAAAATCCCTAAATTCACAAATTCATGGCAACCACATCCCATGTAACCAAGATCAAGAATGCAAAATAAAACAAGGTCAAACTGATCAAGAACTCCACCTGTGAGGAACCACATTACAAGTTTTTTCCAGAGGTTGCCTCACAACCCAATGAGGCTGGAGCATTCTCAAGCATACCATGTAGGGTTTTTCTCATAGAGGATGTCAAGGCATACATACATTGCAAGATCGCTGAGATAGGAGATCTTGAGGTTGAACAAGATTACAAGACGCTTTGCACACACAGAACCATCAAATATGAGCATAAACACATAGAGGTCAAAGGGATGAAAAATGCCCTAATGTTCCCAAAGGAGTTTAAAACCGAATGGATCAGGATAGTGCTGAGCAGAGTGCATGACTGAAAGATGTGGCTGGATGAGCCAAAATATATCACTAGGGATGTGATACATGCAGGGACCGATTATCCAATAACTGATAAGGCTAAGGCACTTAAACACCCTTCTTGCCTCGAGATTGAGAAGATGACAGGTGCAAAATGGGATGGAAGAGGATTGAAGGTAAACTCCATCAAAGATCTAGAACTGAAATTTGGTGCATGTGTGCTAGGATACAAGATATTATAAGCCAACAAGATGAATAGTATTGCATCCGGAGCACTAGACATTGCACACAAGATTGTAAAGAAGGGATTATAGTTGGATTTATCCGAGCTCCTACTGAAGCAATTAGATGAGAACATGAAGACCATTAGATCAACAAAATCTAACTCATGTAAGTTTGGTTCACTCCTAATGTGCATATTTTTCTACTTTCAAGACTTTTTCCCATCTATCGGTAATGTCAACTGGGATACTACTCGACCAGTGACAATTCAAATCAGTAAATTCATTAAGTCACTAGGTGAAAAATTTACATCAGTTATGGATGAATATTTCACTGGATTTAAAGAAAAAATGCAGAAAAGAATGAGGATACCAGAACAAATGGTAGAAAAATATAAAGCTGATATTTTTTTACGGTGGACACTGATACCACCTTGATCAAACCAGTTGTACCGAGGACAACATGGTTAGCCCCACTTAACTATGAGATCAACATAGATCAAGCCACCAATGCTATTGAAGCATTATTAAATGAACGATTAGACAAATCATTACCAAGGTTTGGAACCTATGAAGAGGCTAAGGAAAGAATAAAGACCGACCTAGTTGTAAAGAAGATCGACAGAAAGAAGACCAAAATGGTCAAAACACTTGAGAAGAAATTGTCGGTCAATGAAGAAGAAACATAACAACAAGAAGCCACCGAGGGACAGTCACCCATCGATGAAGATGAAAAAGTGAGTGACTCTGAATCAACAAAGTTGGATGCACCACCCCCAAAGAAGTCAAGAACTACTGCTGCATCTAGGATGAGGAGTCAAACAATGAAAGATGCAAGTTCGTCACCGATTAAGAAAGGACAAGTGAGGACTCACAAAAGGAAGCCTCAAACCGAGTAGAATTTAGAACCTAAGAGAAGGAGGAGATTAATACAAAGCAAGGAAGATAAGGAAGACACTAAGCAAGATGAAAATGAACAAGAAACCCAACCTGCAAATAATAAAGTTGCCAAGGCAATTGATGAAATTGCTGCATCAATTGCTAATAAAGGTGGCATATCACATCCTAAGGTTAGACAATGGCTAACCTTATCACCCGATGATCAGAAAAAGATTAAAGATGCAATCATTCAAGCAATGATCACATTCAAATATGTACTAGTACAATTTGATAAAATGATGCCACAAGAACTTTATGACAACTTATCGACAAGGTGGAAATTTGCATTAAATTTTGAAAAATAGATAAGGGAAAGATCCCTAGTTTCTGTTAGGCCACCCGAGTCCAAAATGGAAGAAATTGATGAAATGATGAAGTCATATTCAAAGAAGTTCTCAGCCAAATTGAGAGCTTACAAAGTGCTACAGGGAAACTTCATTGAGCTTGACAAAGAAAGTGAGGATGCTTACAGAAAAATACTCGATGTACCTAAAGAGGATACAAGCCCCGAGAGAGTATTATCACTTACCGACAAGCCTCACAATGAAGAGAATCAGGCTGCACCGAGCCCTGAACACATCTTAATAAATGATGCAGAGGATGTCACTTTAGTTGAATTGCACACATAAGATAATAAAGCAATTGATAACATACCTCAGATTTTGCAGTCAATAGGAGACATAACCTATGTCACAATCCAAGATGTGACAATAATAGATATCAATGAAGATCCTGTCGATGAGGTAAAGGCAAATGAGGATATCACTAGTGTCACCAAGCAATCCAAGGAACATGACACAACAAATGATGTTGCACAGGTAAATATACTAGGGAAAATACCATTATTGATACAAGCTATTAATATCATCTCAGAAAAGGAGAAGTCACCCAAGCATGAAGCAAACATACCCGAGGATAAGGGTGAAGAGGAGAAGAAAAACACAACTGATGAACAAAATATAGATGGAGAGCAGAAAGAAACAAATGAAGAACATAAAGAAAAATATGGAGAGCATAAAGATAAAGGTGAAGAAGAGAAGCAAGGTGATGCCACTCTGAAGGATAATGAAGGAGATGATGCAGATGAAGCTAAGGTTGATGTGGAGATGTCTACACCAAACCAACAGGTCAACACCGAGCAGTAGATAAAAGGCACAACACCTCCAAAGACTTCATCAAGTACATCAGACCAAGAAAAGGAACTTGCTATGGTACTGCATATAGGTGCCTCCACAACACTTTCAAAGAAGAAGAAGAAAAAGAATAAGAATCCAGTTGCACTGGATGAGATAATTGAAATTCCTACCTGTGATTCGAGGACATTGGATCTAGAATCAATCACAAAGTATGCAAAACTTTGTAAAAGGAAGGCTATCCAAGATAAGCTTAAAAAGGAAACAAAGGACACATAGGTACTAGAGAAAACCAAGGAAATACTTTTGTATATTGTACCTGATATTGATATTGATCAAAATACTACTATACTTGATCAATTGGCCATCCTTACCGAAGTCATCACATCACTGAATGTGGATGCAGAGAAGGCAATAGAAGAATGTGCAGAACAAAAGTATCAATACAAATTGACAGAGAAAATCAGCAAAGAAGTGGACGAGAACAAGGTAGATCTATCTGAACTAGTTAATGAATTGGAACCAATCATTTCAAAAGTTATAACCTTAGTTCAAAAATTATGCACATTGAAGAAATTAACTAAGGAGAATAGTGAGAAGATTGCACAAATAGATGCATATCTAAATGCTAGTGCACGGGGACTTACAACCAACGACAACGCAATCAATTTGCATTATGAAAATATTTATGAAGCTAAAAGGTTAAGAATTGAGATTTTAGAGGCAGAAATAAAATTCAGAGATGAGGTAACCAAGCTTCAAGCTCTACTTCTACCGAATCTTACATTATTGCAACAACATATGATATCGGCAAGAACATTGATTGCCACCCCAGAAATGTCTATGATAGAAAGCATATATGATATTCATGCAAGGATCACATTAGAGATCATGACCCTTGAACACCTTGAGGAGAAGTGGGAGAAAATGATGGAAGACATGTAGAACTCCCATTCCCATATCTTTGACAAGTTGTAAGTAATACACCTTTCTCCTTATTATAAAAAAAGGGGGAAATAATATGAGATAAAGAGAGAAAATAAAGGGGGAATTGATAAGATGAAAAGGGGGAAATAGTATAAAGGCAAGTGTATGTACATGTACATATACTATACTAGCATGCACATAGGGGGAGTCATATTGACAAGGTGAACACATGGTGTATATACTAAACATTTTAGTTTTGCACATATCAGTTTTTGATACTAATGTCAAAGGGGGAGATTGATGATCATATTTTGCCATTAGTATGCAAAGGAAACAAGTTTTGAACTGTCGGTACATGGTCACCAAAAGACAGGTTTTTAGTGCAACCCGACACAACATTTAAACATAGGTCACCAAAAATGTTATGTACAAAGGAACCTGACAAGACAGATCAGTGTGTAAATCAACAACACAACTCACAAGAGGAACCTGACAAAAGTTTACAGTGTAAACCGACAGAGCAGTCAATAGTGTAAACCGACAGAGCATTCAACAATGTAAACCGACAGAGAAGACAACAGAGGAACCTAACAGACAAGTTTACAGTGAACACTGACAAGAATACTAAAGAGCAACCTGAGCACCAATCTACCGAGAGATAGTTATATTCTGAGAAATGTGGATCTGACTTACACGTCAGATAAAACACTTAAATTTTAGATTTAGCTTTAAATCATATCTTTAAAACCATTTCTTGAGGGAAAAGCAATGTAATTGTAATTGTTTTAATCAGTCTAACTGATTGTAAACATGAAAACTAGGAGATCAAGGTCAAGTTGTAAACCTTTGATCATAGAGTTATCATTGTAAAGCATGAAACTTATTTAGATCAAATTTAATGTATAAATAGATGTGTAATCAACCAGAACAAAATGATGTGATTATTATTATAGCCAAGGAGCACATTTATGGATCAAACTGAGTTTTATGCAGAAGGACAACAAAAGAGGAAATAGGTTATCAAGAACCAGATTCAAGGCTACCGAGAAAAATAAAGGTATTGATCAATCACTATAGGTGATAAATATACATGTGAACTTTAATGGATCTGTATTCAACAATTCTAGATTGCATATACTCGAGTTAATAAGTGTTTTTGACTACATTCTAACAAGTGTAGCAAATAGAATAAATCCTTTGAGAAGGTGGATTTAACAATCCTTTTGTAAATCTCTTATTCGAGTGCACACTAAACAACATTGCTAAAGCTCTTAACAGAGTAGACCTTAACCAATCTAAAAATTTTACTCCTAATAGGGTAAGATCATCAGAAGTGATCAAACTTGTAAGCCTTAACCGACCCCTTACATTTTGCAGATAGTGGATTTTTTGTGGGTTTCATCCCCACCACAGTTTTTACCTTCTAACAGGGGTTTTTTGTGTTACCAAATCTTGTGTCACGTGTCAATACATTTCATGAATGTTTCTATGAATGTTTACATGAAAATTAAGATTATGAATTGATATTACATACACAAAGATATAATAACAGATATGGTCGTTAATACAAGCAATTGATTACTAAGGGATTAAGGTTAATTAACAAAAAGTTTTAAGGGTACTGATTCACCCCTCCCCTCTTAGTACACACCATTCCATTATTTACAACAGAGTGCAAGGGGATCTCCAACACTTCCCCCCCATTGTCATCATCTCTATCCAATCCAGACTTTGCATCTTCATTTGAGCCTAAAATCATAGAAACACCACCATTCCTGCCTTGCTCTATATTGTCCCTTAGGAATACCTGCAATTTCTAGCTTGATTTTATTTGAATGTATTCCTCTTATTTTCTTTCTGCATATTTCAATTTTATCTACAATTGACAAAGTTTGGTAAACCATTCAATTCTCTAAAATATATTCTTCATCATCTTCATTCATGTTGTCCTCATCATTTGAAATTTCACTTGTCAAGTCCCTAGTCTTCCCTGGAGCAGGAGTCACCAATATATCTTCTATTAGATCCTGATCATACTTACTTGGTTACAATGTGATAGAAATATGGATAAATTTCTCATAGGGATCCTTTTATTTGACTCTATTATTCTTTGAACATCCACTGTTAAGCAAGCCACCTTTGTTCGCTCACTGAGAACTGCATCTTGGGTTAGACTTTTACCCTCGTTGACCAAAACAATTCCATTCATCATCTCGTTTTCATGGAGAGACATTTCATCGTAACCAAATCCTCAACAACCTCAACATTTCCATCCTAGGTACATCTTCCTTATTTTGGTTTTTATCCTCTAAAATGTTAAGAATTTTGCTTGTCAGTATTTTCAATTCTAATCCTTTACCTTTTTTCACACAATCTTCAGCTAAGTGCCCTACTTATTTGCATACTTTGTGATTCTTAGTTATTTCCTCCATTTTGGTTTTTTGTCTCCACACACTTTTGTTTGATAAAATTTCCACTTCTTTAGGAAAAGGAAGAAAGAGTTTCCAACTTATGTTTATTTGGGCATACATACAAAAAACCTTCCTCCCTGCTTCCACATTTTCTTTGATGAATTTGACCAGTTT
The DNA here is from genome assembly GCA_018584345.1 of Thuja plicata. Lineage (NCBI taxonomy): Eukaryota > Viridiplantae > Streptophyta > Pinopsida > Cupressales > Cupressaceae > Thuja > Thuja plicata. Next base: position 1,393,442 of record MU223303.1, on the reverse strand, counting down.
ATTGTCAACGATCTTGAGTGTCTCTAGGCCTGAATACTCCCTTGGGAGGTTATAAAGTTGGATCCATAATGGGATCTACTTGATGGATGTTTTCAAAGGATTAAAATTTAGCTCTCGGTCTTTGATAAAAAAATCTCGTTCCCCCCATCAAAATGGCCCATTGTTCAATATCCATTGCTTGCTTCTAACATTATCACAAATCACTAAATAAAAGCTGCTTGGAAAAGTTTTGAGTTCAAAGTGGGGACCCCAGTTCTCATCATATCATTTCCTAACCCTAGGAAATTCTAACCATTCCGCAACCCACTTCATAAAAAAAGATTTCTCCCTAATAATTTTAATAGATTCTTTCCACTCATAATTATCCAAACCCAAATAATTGACCCTACTATCTTTGACTCAAACACTTAATTGGGTCATTTCTATCAGAGTCTTTTGTTTGGGCTTCCATATATTTTGTTCAATGTCATGTCATTAAGGGCTAAACCTTGTAAATATTTTTGCATGTATCCCCATTTTGATTGACAATTGTCATCCCAAGAGCATCGTTTGGACTACAAGTCCTTTCCATTTTCCATTCTTTCTTTCTTTCTTTCTTTCTTTCTTTTGATCCTCCAAAACCCTACTTGGTGGATTCCAAGATGACAACCTTCCACACTGGTGCTCCTTTCCTCACCCAAAGTCTAGTACGCACACCCTAGTTGCCATGGATGAAACCCTAGTTGTTGCTTGTGCATCAACATTGAGAAAAATGTTTAACCTTGGTTGTAAGCTCTACAAGTAAGAAACACCATTATTTCACCAAGGGTCAAGGTAAATAAACTCTCCATTTTTGTGAAAATAGAGAGTGACTCTGTAATATTTGAACCTTGGTTGTTTGTACTATAGGAAAGAAGCCCTGCTAATTCACCAAAGGGTCAAGCCTCCATTAACCGTAAATTTGCAAATAAAATTTAGGCCCTATATTTTAAAAACATAAATATTAAATTAAAACAATATTCCTTAATATTAAAATAAACTAAAAAATTCTAAGTTTAAAATTGAAACTAAAAAATCTCAATATTAAATAGAAACAAAACCCTAAATGGTAAATAGGAATGAAAAAATCTAAGTTTGAAAAAACCAAAAACCTTTGATTTAAAAGACAAATAAAAATTTGAAATTTGAAACAAAAATGAAATTTTGAAATGATCAATTTCATATCAAGATTAGATGTTGTATCAAAATTAATATCAAATTTTAATCATTTTGAAGGTTAAAATCAAGCTCTAAAGCCCTAAAAATTGCATTTTTATGTTCTATAGTCCAAAAGTTATATATATATTTTTATTTTCAAGACTGGGATAAAATTTGAAATGCCTTTCTTATTAATAGTAAGTCATGAAAAGCTCCTAACTTGAGCCAATGGTCATCTAGGTAGAGGTCTTGAGTGTTATGTTTTTGGTTGAACCCTTAGAAATTATATATATAAAATAATGCACAAGCTTACATAATCACCATAATGCAAAGCTCAGATAGACAAGCCACGAGATATGCCTTGGGAGAACCCTCGTGAGGGAAAACCCAACCTCCAAAAGCATCCATACTACATTGTATTATTCAACCATAAAGCAATACAAAACACTTATAGAGTTACAATGAACACCTTTGAAACATCAAACCCTCTGATGCATTCCCATGTGTCCAAACATGTATCCACAAGTCCCATGGCATGCTTCACAAATGCACCCTTCAAAAGGACTCAATAATACAACCCACTTAACCAGCCAAACCAAACCACTAAAATATGTTTGACTTTATAGACACAAGCTCACACAAAATACAAGTAGCGGTAAAGTATAACCATGTGGGAACAATACTATTGACCCCCTTATTTAATATTGGGTACTAAATTTATACTTCATTAAATATATTTCCCCAATATTAAATAAAATTCAATATCATATTCAATTGTGACATCCACATTAAATAATAATCTCAATATTACAATACAACCCATGAAATGGCCCCAAGAATAGAATCTACAAGGAATCCTTACGTGATGCACGTTCGTCTAGGTGCTCCAAGGTACAACACACATAATAATAAAATATAACATTACAAATATTATGCAAGACATACAACACCTTTTCCCAACACACACACACACAATGATAGTTTCGCAATCCAAAGGCCATTATAACCATTAATGCCAAGATTATATGGAGAGAGATATAACCCTTAGTACTCTCGACTAACAAGTATTTCCCCACAAGATGATAAGGACAAATTAATCCTCCATATCATTTGTATGTTGACATCTTACTTATGTAAGATAAGGTAAAAAACCTAGACACTATAATGTGATGACTTAACCATAAGCTAACCAATTTTATTGTTGTTTTCATTGAGCATTTTCATCATCACTATGAGATTGTGATAGTTGTTGATCTTATTTTACATTAAACGACCCTCATAATAGAAATATGATGTAAGCCCTAACACTTCTAAAGGTTATTACACTTATCATGTTTTTTTTAATCTTAGTCAAAGATCATGTGACTCTAACAGATGAACATAGTGTGAGCGAACAAGAAAAAGTTCACAATACCCACCATTGTGTGATTTACCAGCGAGAATCTCTTGCTATTATATTACATGTGAATGCAAGGGGTCTAGGGTCCACCCCATGCTAACTAGGTGGAGAACTCACCAATCATAAATTTTTTCCTTGCAATATTTGTTTAAACTCCCTAGCCTTTAAGAGTGGTTGAGATCAATTTATATTTAATGACCCTCAAAATCTAAAAGATGTTAGAATCTCTCTACTTTTGGAAGTTACGAGAGTTGTCAATTTCAAGGCTCATATAATATCGTTCAAAACCCCAATTATGTTATACCTTCTAGGTTACTTAATATTTTCCTTAGTTAAATTTATCTAAATTCACATCCCAAAAAAGCAGAGAGAGAATTTTGTTATAGATAAATTTTGCAAGGAAATATGGGGTAAAGTGGTAGGGAGGGAAGAAAAATTATATTAAGGAGTTCAACTCCACATGTGACCATCACCAAAAAGTGCAAATTGTGGCAAGTATTCTATAGGAAACCAAGATTCTAATTGCCTAGCTAAGAACTAATTCCCATAAGTTCTAATGTGAAATAGAGTGATGAGAAATATCTAAAAAAGAATGAGAAGAAATGAAGCATTTTTTCTACAATATTGAGGTAGTGGAATAAGAAAAACACTTTATTATGAAATGTGATGCCTTGAAGAACATCAAAAACAAACATACCAATATCATATTTCGTATTTCTTAATATAATTATTTAACTAAGAAATAAAAACTCACAACACTAAATATCTCAGGGCTCATTTGTTTGGTGGAAGTGGGATGGAATTGTTGTCAAATCCCAAAATTGACATATTCTATGTTTTTTTTCAAAACATGAAAATGGAATAGGGATTTCTTAATTCTTTTTTTGGGGGTCTATAACAGTGTATTTTTATTGATAATCAAAGGGAAATACATGAAGAGTACAATTTAGCAGATATGCTATATAGGTCAACATATAACCAGTAACAAGCTTTTATCATAAGCATACATATCTTCGAAAAAGTTTATCAGCGTCATAAACAACTCAAAATAGCCTTCAAACATATAGACTAGAAAGACAAAACCCCTATACAAAGAGCTTCATATTGCTCACAAAAATATGCAAAATTGTCATCCTCTTCCCATTCCTATATCTAGTACAAGCTGGAGCATGCACAAACCAAAAGGCTTTCATAGACGATTTTAACATTATGCTAACCAAAACTATCAGTTGCCAAAAAAACTATATCTGCATCTTAAGGCATCATCAAACCGCTTATGCCCACTTTCCTCTTCTCGGGATTCGTCTCATGCGCGGGATCTCCACAAACATAGCACGGTTCCTCATCTCCTCCCTAACGTGGATATTCTAAGCAATAGCCTTCAGTCTTTGTCATTTGCCTTTAATGTTATCTATATAGGAAATTTTTTTCAACTTTTCCCCACCATATAAGAAAAGGGACATTCCCAAACTCATCACCATCCTTGGGGTCTTCAAAGCACTCATTGTAATCCAGCCCAACACCAGGCACAACCCATTCTAGAATAGAATCGAGGCCAAGCAACAGCTCTGTGTCAAAAAGAAAATCCATTAGTCGCTTAACCTCCCTTTTAGACTCACCAAGTTGCAGAGCCCAAGCAATGATCACATAGATAACATCAACATTGGAGCATCTTTTTGCATAAAAGTGTTGAAATTGGCTACCCAGAACATCTAAAGTAGCTAGAGCCAACAAGTCTTCTTTAAAGTTGAGTAGGCCCAGCATGCGTTCCTTGGTTGCAGGTCCTTCAAAGGATTTTTGCTGCTTTAAGGTTCACATAGAGAAGGTGGCCTCCATCTTCACACCTATGGAAAAAAACCTTTCTAAATAATTGAAGAAAGAATGAGAGAATTTCACAAAGGGTGGGTTTAAATCATCATTCAGGCAGATATCTCGGAAGAGTAACCTGTCTTTTCAACAAATGCCAACCACACTAGATCATAATTGTGAAAAAAGGTGTCGTCATTCTGCAAGATTCACCTTACAAAATAATAAATTGCTTTATTTCACATAGATCAACTACAGGTAGATCAATCATCATTTAGCTATGCTGACGCCATCATCATTCAATAAGCCTTAAAACAATCATCGCGCGTCACCGGTAGGGGAGAGAAAAAAAACACCATGTGCCAATCCAGTCGTCAAGGTCTATGAATTAGAGTAGACATGACCACCGCCAGCACCCGCACATCTTTTAAAATCCACTTGTGGTTTTGGAGAATAACCAATTAGAAGATAAGCGGTCAAGTGAGTGAAATACCATTGAATTCAAAATAAGAAATAATATCCAAGTCAATACAAAATTTGAATATCAATAGCCATGAACCTGCATCAAAAGAGGCTATTAGAGGTTCAAGAAATCAACAGTAAAAAAATCCGTGCACACCTTATTGATTTGCACGAGGTTTGTGGCCCATTTAGAAATAATATCCACCTACATATTACATTCCCTTTGAACATGGTTGATTTTGAAATCTGGAAAAGATTGAAGAATATGGGAAATTTCCTCCATAATGTTTTGAGGATGCCAAGCTTTAACAAATCTATTTTTGATAGCATTCACAATAATTTGTGAGTCCCCTTCAAGATGAACCTTTTGAATTTTCATCATCTTTCATAGTTGAAGAGCCAACAACGCAACACTTGCTTTTGCTACATTATTGGTGCCATAATTTAGTCCTTGGGTAGCTAAGGCTAGAACATTCCCCATCCAATCTCTAACAACCACACCAACACCCGAGGGCCCAGGGTTACCCCTAGAGGCCCCATCAAAATTAATTTTAAACCAACCTTGATCAAACAACATCCACTTCAAATCTTTCTGAGACTTCTTATGTGCATCACCATTCTTGACTCCTCCATTTTAGAATTTTAAACTAGGCCAATTAGAGTGGAGTAATATGTCATCCTTTGTATAAACATAGCTCCCAATGGATGATTGAAGAGAAACCTTCATGGTTTCTTCAATAGCACAATTAATGCTTGTCTTCACCCTATGAATGGATGTTTCCTTCTCTTGAAAAATCCTATGGTTACGCTCCTTCTACAACTCCCAGATTACAATAGAGGGAAATGCCTTTCGCAAAGAATATAGAGCAGTAGATTTAAGTGGGATGGGCCAGCTCTAAAACACTTCTTGAACAACATTTTGCATAGGTCCAATCCAATTTAGCCTTTCCTTGATCATCATCCACCATTCCTCAGCAAATGAGCATTGAATGAGCAGATGGTCCACATCTTCTGAGGCTGCTTTACATAAGGCACATCTAGTAGGCTCCTGAGGACCAAACTGCTTCCTCCTTTCAATGGTAACACTCTGCTTATGCATTGCCAGCCAGGCAAAGGCCCCTGCCTTTGGTAGACAATGTTTGTCCCAGAATAATTTAGTTGGCCAAAGAGGGAGATCCTCCTCCTCCTCCTGAGATAAATAACCAAGCTTCACTGAGTAGATCCCACTTTTAGCTCTACACCAAATCAACTTATCATCCTGATCAAATCTAATAAAACACCTTTGCTGAAGCATCTCTTCCATTAAAGTTCATTGGTGAGCTGGAAGGTTCAAGTCATCCATCCCTTTCCATTGCCATTTGGGGCCTAGATGAGAGTTCCCGCATTCTAAATAATCAGACACCTTATGAACCCATCTTTGAGTGAAGAACTCTCTTAAATTAGTAAACCTAATATCATATTTTAAAATTGAATGGTTGTTCCAGGAATCCTCCCAAAATAAGGATTTTGTGCCATTGCCAACATGCCAGGATACATGTCTATAGTCTAATATGAAGTTCCAGATTGTAGAACCTCTTGGAGGGTTAATTATAGTGAGGATTCTTTCATCATTTAGAGAGTCCAGGTATTTTGCTCTCAAAATTTTGACCCATAAACTTCATGGTTGGCTGCATACATTCCACACAAGTTTTGCACCTAAAGCTAAATTCATCTTCCTCCAGTCCTTCAAACTAGCACCACCATTTGACTTATTCTTGCATATTTTGTCCCAAGAAAGGAGAGGCCATTTGTCTCCCTCCTTAATGCCATTCCAAAAAAACTTCCTCATTCTCCTTGTGATGGCATCAAGGACTTTGTGAGGGATTTTGAAGCAGCTCATCGAGTAGATAGGAATAGCAGAGATGACAACTTGAAGAAGTAGGATCTTGCCCGTAGAGGTTAACCATCAACTCTTCCAACCCTCCATCTTTTTAAAGTAGGAGTCCAAGAGACTTTTCCATAGATGAGGCTTAGAGGCTCCATCAAAAAGAGGCACCTCAAGATATTTACCCGGTAACAACCCTATTTTAATCTGCATAATGCCACTAATCTCATGTTGTAGATTTCTATTTGTATTAAAGAAATAAATCTATGATTTGTGTTGATTTATACATTGGCTAGTGGCCCAACTATAACTGTCTAAAGTTCCTTTTATGACACGAGCTTCATCTATTGAAGCTACACCAAGGAGGAAGTTGTCATCCACAAATTGTAGGTGCGTAGAAGAGTCAACAACAACAACAATCTTAATGCCCTTCCATCTGCCTGCAATCCTTTGTTTAGTGATGAATCTGCCAAGAACTTCAACCATAATAATAAATAGGAAGGGTGTAATAGGGTCACACTATCTTATTCCCTTTATGGTTTCAAAGAAGCCTTAAGGGTTTCCATTCACCAAGATAGAGAATCTTGGAGTTTTAATACAGCTAGCAATCCATTTCACCCAACTTTCAGCAAACCCAAACCCCCTGAGAACATTGAGAAGAAAATCTCTATTGATATTGTCATAGGCTTTTTTAATGTCAAATTTAATCATCATACTATTGAATTTAGCTGTCTTCACTGTATGAACAACTTCATGGGCTATAATTATACCTTAAAAAAAAAAAGACCTGTTTGGGGCGAAACCGCTCTGTTCTTCAAAGATAATGTTACCAAGGACATTCTTAAGTATGTTAGCAGCCACTTTAACAATAATTTTGTAGATTTTGTTACACAAAGCTATGGGTCTGTAGTCATCAAAAGACTTGGAGTCCATTTTTTGGAATCATGGCAATAAAAGTGTTATTAAAGTCTTTAAGCATAAAACCTTCAGATCTTGATTCCTCAACCACCTGCCATAGATCCTCACCAATGATATTCCAAGTTTTCTAAAAAAATAAGGCATGAAAGCCATTCGGTCCAGGGGATTTATCCCCTCACAAACCAAATAGAGCAGTCTTGACTTCATATTTTGAAGATGGGCTGGAGAGCATAGCATTCTGTGCATTAAAACTATACTTCGGGATGAGATCTAGCAACCCCTCAACATCATTTTCACTCCTCCCATGCTGTGTGAAGATGTTCTGGATGTAGTTGATAGCTTCTTGATTGATTCTCTGCGGTTCATTAATAACTTCCCCATCACAAGTTTTTATAGATTTTTTTTAAAATTTCTAGCCCTTCTAGCTTTGACTGACTTGTGGAAGAATTTTGTGTTCCTATCCCCCTCTTTCAGCCAAGTCTCCCTAGATTTTTGTCTCCAATAGATCTCCTCCCTAGCAAGAATTTCTTTATATTATTTCTGGAGAGTTTGTTCTTCTAAATACATGAATTCATCCATGCCTTGTTCTATCACCCTCTCATTAAGGAGGTTTAAGATCTTTTCTACCTTAAGTTTTTCCACAAAGATATTCCTTAACACATCTCTATTCCACAGTTTCAACTGATCCTTGACATACTGGAGTTTTTTGAAAAAAATAAAAGATTTATTACCTTCAATAACAAGAGCATTATGCCACCAAGCTTCAATATTGGAATTAAAATCCTCCACCCTCAACCACATAGCTTTAAACTTGAAAGGAGATCTTTCAGGGGCAACATCTTCTTGAATATTGCACATGATTGGATAGTGATCAAAACCTGTTATAGGTAAAATATCTTTTGTGCATAGCCAGTCACAATCTTCCCAATTGCCAACAAGAAAAAATCTATCAAGTTTTTTAGCTATATTCAAGAATCCACTTCTCCTATTGGTCCATGTGTAGTCACCTGTTCTGAAGTCTAAATCAACCATCCCGTTATTCAAAACAAAATTTGCAAAGTCTCTTTGGCTTTTACTTTGCCAACCCTTTCCACCTTTTTTCTCATGAGGACTTAAGATGGCATTATAGTCCCCCCTAAAATGAAGAGTTCATCTCTTCTATCATCAAGGAAGTTGGAAATAACCTTCCATAAAGCCTCTTTCTCAGAAGGACTATTAGGTCCATAGATATTGAAAACAAAGAATTTATAAAGCAGTTGTTTAGATGTAACCTTAATCCATTGCTAATTAATTGCTTGACTAATGAGCACAACGTCCACTGCACTGTCATCCCACAAAATACCCATGCCCCCAGAAGCACTAGAAGCCTTTGAAAATACCCCTTTCCATCTAACAAATTTCTTTCGAAACAAATTAACATCTTCACCTTTGAGTTTAGTTTCTTGCAGTAGAACTATATCTACTCTCATTTGATCAAGACCTCTCTTAGGCAAGCGAGATTTGTCAAGGGCATTGCAACCCCTGACATTCCGCAAGAGGATTCTCATTGCTGTCAGGAAAAGGCATAGCCCTTTCCTGATCTTAGCAATTTTGTTTGGTTTGTTGCACAACCAGCTTGCTCCAACTTTTCTTTAGTGGATTTGGCCCCTCTCCTATACTTCTCCCCCAATTTTGGTTTCTTCAATTTAGACTCAAATTGGTGCAAACCTCTATACTTAAGAAAATCAAGAGACTTGTCTATCCCTAGAAAATCATCACCGCCATCATCACTATAATAGATTAAATTACAAGAGCAATCTAATAAATTATCCCCAATGTCTCTAGCTTCATTAAATGAACTTTCTAGCTTTCTAATTGGGGAAATTTGACCATCCTGGAGGTCTCCCCCAATAGCTGTCTCTTTCCCCATAGCTGTGTATTTATCATGAACATCCTAATTCTGTTAAGAACATCTAAAATTGGAAGGAAGTAACTAACTTTATTTTGTGAAGACATCTTTTGGCACTCAGCAGACAATTGAATGATAGGGGGGAGGATTATCGAGCTACTTGGGGATAGGCCGCAGATTTTTTCATGTAAATCTGAAGAAGCATCACCAATAGCTTATATTTTGAGCTCTGTCACCTCATAAGACTCCCCATGTAGCATAACCACCTTCAAATGTGAATACCCAATATCCAAGGCAACATACCCTTCAATAATGGGGGCATTATATGAAGGGGTTAGGGCCGAGGTCTCAGTGGAGGGCCTCATAAAATCTACCAAAGAAACTTGAGATTCAGGAACATACTTCAACAAGCTTTTTGGGTTTAAATTCCCATTATTGCTAGTGCAAGCCTCATTTTGTAGATGAATAGGAGCAATCATATTCACATCATTAGATAGGTTAGGAATGCAGGGTAGTGAATCCTCTTTGGTTACACCTGCATCCTTATTGACAAGAGGTTTGAGGGGATAGTTGCCTAACAAGCCAATAGGATATGAGCTTGGGCGTGTGAGCGATGAAGTGATTGCCTTCTGAAGATCCAATTGGTTTGAAAGGGAGGAGCCCTGGATAGCAGCCTCAACAACCATTCGACATTCCTTCCCCCAAGCAGGTGAAGCCTGTGCGTCATCACCAGGGCATTTAGCAACAATTTCAGCCCCATCTAGCAAAGATAAATCTATGGTTAGAGTTGGTTTGAAAGGGAGGAGCCCTGGATAGAAGCCTCAACAACCATTCGACATTCCTTCCCCCAAGCAAGTGAAGCCTGTGCGTCATCACCAGGGCATTTAACAACAATTTCAGCCCCATCTAGCAAAGATAAATCTCTGGTTAGAGATATTCTTTCTAATTCATCCGGTAAAAGGTCCTACATATTTCCTTTACCTTTGGCTTGACAAGAGCCCTGGATATTATTTAGCTCTAT
>MU223303.1:1371744-1382858 GCA_018584345.1 Thuja plicata | reverse complement strand
CCAGAGTAACATGGTTTGGGATCAGATTATTTTGTTGAAGGTTAATCAAGATTCTGGGATGTATGGATGAATCCATTTGACTAATCACCTCTTCAGATCTGATGAAAGATCCAATCAAATTGCCAATATGCTGTAGCATTTCCTGACCCCAATACTTAGCTGGGAGATTATGAAGGTTAATCCAATCTGGGTATTTTGAGATCTTTTCTTTGGTTGGGTCAAAATTAGCCTTTCAGTCTCTTAAAAACAAGCCCCTCCCATTTATTAAATAAGGCCCATTATTCAAAATCCAATCCTTATCAACTTTTTCTTCGCAGAGCGCCATATAGAAGCCATTGGCTAGGGTTTTCAATTTGCATCCCTTTCCCCAAATATTATGACACCAGTTCTTAATAAGATTAACAGAAGGCCACAGTCCTAACCATTTGAAAAAGAAAGCTCTATCCTTAAGAGTGTTTATAGATTCCTTCCAAGTTGAGTTAGAAACACGCAGAGTGGAGATGACTTCAAACCTGATATTTGGCTCAGGTTGGGGAGTCGAATCTGGTTCCTTATGACTTTGCTTCGTGGCCATATATTGCTTGGGTCTATAGAATCTATCAGCGATCTTGGAAAAATCAAAGTTTTTGCCGATGATCTCATAGCCATTATTTGGATAGAGACCCAAGCCTTTCTTCTCCCATTTCCTTCCATCCCTAGTAGCTTTCCCCTGAGAGCCGTTGAAGGGGACATTAGCTTTTTTAGTTCGGAGTTTGGGTCTCCAAGCTTGAAACTGAGCCGTATCAGACCTGTTGAAAGGCCACTGAGAAGCAGGTTGAAGATGATAGGTAAACAATCCATGCTTCTGAAAAGCACCACGTCTATCATAGGAGCCCTTTCAGCCTCCAAAATTTCTTATAGGTGACCGGTGGGGCCTCCACCTTTCTCGCTCCCGCATGCGCTCTATTTTGTATGCAATGAAACCCTTTAGAATATTATCCTTAAAGATTTGTTAATTCTTATTTACCCCAAAACTAACATTTTAATCTTCCATCTAAAAATGTGGAATTAGAAAATGAATTCCAATTCCACTTAAATGAAAATTGGAAGCAAATCAAATTTTTTAATATTTCAGGTGAGACTTCTTCTCTTTCTCACATTTTTCTCACGTGTTTCTGCAATAAAAACCCGAACTTCGGCTGCTATCTGGATGAGTATACATTGACCTCGGAAAGTTATTAACATCTTTAGTTCATTACGCCGTAGGCGTTTCCTTTGAACACACTTGGGCAAAATAATCTGATCAACGATTGATAGTATTTGAGAGGCCAATGACTACCATTCAAATAATCTCCATCGTTCATTGTTTTTCAGTTTACACGTAGCTTGTTCCTCGGTTTCTTTGTGTCCGCTTTACACATCACCGGTTTTTGGGCTAGCAAGTTGCAGCGGACTTAGAAACCGCGCAGAACACGTGATGGCATTTTTCCCGCCTTCTTGTATGCGGTCTTTTTAGTAAATGAATTTATAAAAAGCATTTGTGGCCTCCTCTATCACCACACAACATTTCAACTCCATTGAAGCAGGTTCAGTGTCTGTGTTAATCGAATGTCTCCCTGATAAGACTCCAGAGAAAAAAGCAACTGCGAGAGGATTTTATGTCTTCTCAATGTATTGTGAAGATGTGCAGAAGGAAGGACTGCCATGGCTGACCACTCCATGAGCATCCCTGCAGTATCTAAGAAAATAATGATAGTCCCCGACTTGTCAATGGAAAAATTCGTTCGGATTCTCTGGTTTCTCTACAAATTCTCTCTTTCCAAGCGACTAATTGATGAAATGGTGTAGTCACCGGACTGTGCTTGGTCCTGCATAGCAAATGCACGGCGAAGACCAAAACTAAGGTAAAGGAGATGCTCAAATTGCATAGTCTATACTCGAAGAACACTTCTAGCTTTCCCTCCGTAAATTTTCAGGAATAAATGAGGCCCTATAGTGTTATCTTAAAACTATTTAAATTATTCACCTTGTATGACTTGTCTTCAACTGTGCAACACAATTACATTGTGTATAGGCTCATTTGATTATATATTCACCGCTCCCTCATTGTTAACAATGACGAAAGCAACTGATAAAGTAAACCCTGTAGAGATCAATACCATTTACGTGCACACAAATCCAACGGAAAATAAGACATTAGATCAATTTTATAAAATTAAGATGTCAAATTTTTTATTTTATAATTTATAATTTTTTATTTTAATGCCATTGATTTTTTTTATAAAAATATTTTTTCCTTTTATGTAATCAACTAAAATCATTCGAGCTTTATAAGAGTAAATTTTTAGGAATGATAGAAGTTTTAAGGTTTTTTAATATTTCTTTATATTTAAAAAATGAATATTTATTTTAATCTTTTATTTCTCAAAATATAGTTAATAAATCAAGTAGTTATTTTATAGTGATTGAGGTTTACATTTATTTACCTCTATTTCTTTATCTCTCGAGCTTGAGCTATCTCTTTTTTATCTTTTTCCTTATCTCTCTATTTCTCTATATATTCCCCCTCCCCACCCCCCCCGCCTCAAGTTCTCTATATATTGAGCTATCTCACCCTCTCCCCCCTTCTTCTCTCTTTCCCTCTATCTCTCTCTCCCTTTACCCCCCTTGTTCTCTCCTCTCTCTTGTTTATTATTTTTCTCCATTTCCCTCTCTTCCTCTCTCTATCTCTCCACATATCTCTCCTTTGCTCCATATTTATCCCATATTGATCTTATATTGCTACAAAGTAACTCTAAAATAAAATTTAATTACTATTATTTAGTTATGAGATGAATATTTCCTTGGTTAATTTTAGGTCTTAGATAATTAGTATGGAATGCATCAAGATATAATTAGAGAGGAAAGCGATTTTTCAAAATTGGCAACCTATTTTTTAGAGAGGCTAGAGAGTCTTAAGTTTTATTTAGTTTTATTTAGAAAGTTACCTACATGGTTCATTCATTAGTTCTTTTTAAATGATTTTCAATGGTATTTAAATTGTATTTAGTTAAAAAAAAAATATTTTAAAAATAATAATCATATTTTATCAAAATTAAAATTATATTTTATTTTATATTAGCAATAGAAATTACTATATATAATATAATAATATATTATTCATGTATGATATTTTTAAATTTCAAAAAGTATATATTAAATTATATATTATAACGTAATATTTTTAAATTTAATTTTTTAAATATTATACTTATTTTGAACAATTTAATAAAAAAAATATCGGTATAGAGACGTTTTGTATATTAAGAAAATACAAAATTTGTGGGAACGCCTCACCACCATATTCAAAAAAGTTTGGGCCCTAGATCCATAAGATTTTTGACCAAAATATGCTGAGAGATATAAGGGGAAACTGCATGTGTAAAACTGTGAAAGTAAAGCTTGCACTATAATTCACACTATAACCAGCCTACACAAAATTGCAGAGGGCCATATACGTTACAGGATAAGCAACCATCCCAACTAACTACACCATATACATTTACTGAAATCGATGGTGGAATGAGAAAAGATTTCTCACGTTGAATGAGATAAGATAATGTGTGTGGGGAGGGGAGGGAGAGCGTAGAGATAGGGATAGAGAGTGATAGAGAGGGAAACATAGATATATAGATGGTGAGATATATTGATATAGAGATAAGGAGATCTAGAGAGGATGAGAGGAAGTGACAAACAAAGGAACAAATACTTAAATGACCTTTCCATAACTCTACGGCGTTCCCATTGCACACTAAGATGCGATTGCTAGTTCATTATACACATGCTCATTTACATCCAAATATTATATTATTTTTGACGTGTAATTTTTTTTTCCGTATGTTAAAAGAGTACATTTTTTTGGAACTGGGCAGGTATTTATTTTTGACATGCAACTTGGGGTGTGTGATCGTAACGCTAATATTTTATTTTTCGTTCTGCATCGAAAGATTTGGAAGCACGATGGAAGAGTTTCTGGACGTGCTCACGCCAACTGGCCAACATACAGGCACTGCAAAGCCCAGGTAGTAAAATATTCTCATAGCTACTGTCTCCGTGTCAAAACTACAAATTACACAAGCATTTCAACTTTAAAAGAGTATACAATATTTCCCTATTGACTACTATTTATCACCCACATCTGTTTACATTTCCCCATTTCAAAGAAAATTATATAAACATTTTGTCATTAAATTATTGTACATAAATCCCCTACTGCAGGCATTTTGATCTGTTTAGTTTTTCTCTTCTCAACATCAGTGTCCAGCACGATACTGATTGAATGCGATAAAAGACTCATGGGTTTCAATAAATGATGAGATATTGAGTTTTGTACTTGCTCAAAGAAATATGGGTTAAAATACACGATTTTATGACAAGTTCTGCATTTTCTATGCAATGAAAGATATGTTGGTTTTGATATGATTTGGGGCTGAATGTGAGATTCTAATGACAACAACATTGATGTGCTTATCTACAGGATTGAGTCTAATCCGTAGCAAAGTATCGAGCTTACATTAAATTTTTTCTTACAATTGACAGCATTCCTATCGTATTGGTTCTACAAAAGAATTTCAAGGTAAAATGCAGTTTTTTTAAGCTTACTGTCAAGCCACATATCAGTTTGGTGTGTGGGACTTACTTTAGGCAAGCATTCTGTCAGCTGTATATGACAAGATGAGAGATACTTCCAACTATGACTGGAAGAGAGAAGGGAGTGAACATAAATGCCCCAAAGGCTCTCCTCGATTGGAGGAGTGTTCCACCTTCTTGGGACCAATAAGACAAATGCTTTGCTTTACACCTCCTTGTTCTGGGGATCGCTCTCTCGTCGTTTTGAACAACCGAGTCTTCTCTTGGGCATAATAGGTTCAGTTGGGAAGGGATTATTGTGTTATTGTTCCGCAAGCCATACAATCGTACTCCATCCAGATTTGAACCTGTGACTTGCATTATAGGGTACACAAGCCTTCCCCGTAAGGTTAAGTTGGCTGTAGCCTCTTTGAAATTAGAGCAAGTCTCAGGGTTCAATTTCTGAAGCCTGACCTATTCCGATTAGGATGTCAGAATGGGATTTGTGGTGGTCGCCGGGAGGCAGGTGATATGAATGACCTGAGAATACTGCATAATTACGGGAAGAATGATTCCAGCCCCACAAATAGTAAAGTTTCAACTGTTTTATTTCTGCAAATCCGGCATTTGTGCGTTTATCCTACCCGATTGCAGAGAGTGTGCCAAAATATGGTGCTATTATATCTTATCACATTTTTCGGACTATTAAAGAGACAAGTGATTTTATAATAGAAAAGGAAGTTGGGGACCTAACAATACCTGTACTTGAACTGCCAGGTCTCCATTTCAATGCAAGTTATGGAAATGATTAGGCTGGATTCTTTCGTTTATTCTATCATGTTGCAACTTTTAAAGTATAAGACCTTTGCAAAAGACGAATCGACAGATCTGAGTAAAGAGAATCAGAGATACTGTTGGCGGGAAATTATGAGAGGCAGCTAAAGCAAAACGATCTAGAGCTGTGTGAGAAGACAGCAAAATTAGTTAGTATCATTGCAAGAATAACAGTTGGAAATCAAAAGAGACAGCACGAAGCATTAATAAAGGAGTGAAATTTCAAGGTCATAAACTCTGAGATAAGCTAGAGGCCAAAGAACAAGAATGGCATGTAGCCTTGGAAAAGTTCAAAAACTTTCACAAGCAAAACTGGGAGTTAGAATCAAAGCTTGTACATGTTCTGAAAGATGGTACGAATGAAAATGATCCAGATTGCTGGGTGTTGTGCCTTGCACATACACCCCATCGTGGACAGGGAGTTCCCAATTTCTTTTGAGTCTTTAGGTTAGTTTTGGTCCACGTTTTCTGTCATTCTGCATTCGGAATGTTTTTGCTTAGATCTGCATTGTATCTCAGCATCTGGAAATCAGAAGTACACCTTATATAAGCAGACATTAGGTCAAGAACAACTTTGGAAACTGCCTAGGAATGGATTGAGAAGGAATAGTAAGAGTAGGAGATCACTATAACACTCTTAAATCCATAGAACAACAAAACAATTAGGTTTGAGAGCTACTCCGAGAACAATAAAGAAGTCCTGAAGATGGAGAAAGGCATTCAAGACGAAGCCATTTGGGGAATATGAACCATCACAATCAACCGAAAGCTAAGTAATGTTGAGTATCAAGAGATATTGCTAGAGATGCAGAAGCTTCTTTATGATGACGAAGAAGTGGAGCTGAAACAAAGATGAAGAAACACTCATCGGTTCATGCAGATTAGGCTTAGATGGAGGTTTTTTGTCATTTTGCACTTAGAAGAGCATATCAGGAGCCAACCAAGGAACTGAAGAGGCAAGTTTCGTAAGCTTTGGAATGACATTTTGATCTATAGAATCACATAGGAATCAAGTAATTTGAGAGGAAACTTGCACAAGGACAAGAAAATCGGAGTTTTGGTTAAGTATGAGCTTAGAGAAGTGGCCCTTAGACCTTGGACGGAATTTTGTGATTTCAAGGACATAAAAATCAAGATAAGGAAATATGCAAAGAATGCAAAAAAACAAGACCCAACGGTAATGGTGCATCAACCTTTGTAGCGGGGATAAAGCATAAAATCGGAAAGTCCTTGACATCCCCCTCCATGCGCCTAGGACTGAGACATTGAAGAAAGAAAGAATGCAAAATGCAGAAGTCAATAGCAAATGGCGGCTCTAGACACTTGGTGGGGATAGACCAGCAATAAAGAATTTCCAAAATCTCACTTTAACCCGCCAATCCAAGAACCATAAGCAAGTTTGCCTAGGACAAAAGGAAGAAGACATAAAAGAAAATGAAAAGAGCAAAAAGAGGCGCATGAGGTGTCATGGCAGGGAGAAGAGTCTAAAGGAATTTCCAAAACATGTCTCCATGCACCATTTCCTAAACATCCTCCATGTGCACCTTAGATTTGAAAACAAAGAAAATGCAAGGACAAAGCGCATTAAGACTCTTGGCGGGCATAACTACATAATTTGGAAAACCAATCAACACCCTCTGTACCCGCCTTAGTTCTCCTTCCACATCCAAATTCAGATTCCAAATCAGAATTCTGTTTCCAAATCCTAAAATCCATTTCTCTTCCTATCAAATGTGTGCATTCCCAATTCATGGAGATCTCTATTGCGCACACCACCCCCCCCCCCTCCTCCCCCCAATTTTACTTTCCTCGAATCTGATTTCCACTTCCAATCTCCATTTCCGCAATGCAAGGATGATTTGATTTTCAATTCCAAGTCCAATCCTTAGAATCAGAAAGTCATTCCACTTCCAAATCCAAATTTTGAAACCTGAAATTTCAATCCCAACTTCAGAATCTGATTTTCAATCTGATTCCATTCCTCATCCCTCTTTCCAAAATCCAATTTCTGAACCAGACTTCCAATTCCTGATCCAAATTCGCCATTTCAAAATCAGGATTCCCAAAATCCCAATTCCTAAAACAGAATGCTGAAATCGGAACACAAAATCAGACTTCATCAATTCCAAAATCCAAATATTGAATGGCGTTTGATTCTAAATTTCCCAATGCAGAAGTCCAAAATCAGAATCTTTAAGTTCCTGAAACAAGAATCCCAGATCAGAAATTCAATTCTCAAAATCAGAATGCCAATCCGAGGTGTGGAATCCAAGTTCCGAATTACAAAATCAGACTTCCAATTCCTCATTCCAAGTTCCAAAATCAGAGAAGTCGAGAAAACCAAATTCAAATTACTAGTCCAGGTTCCCAAATTCAGAATCCCAATTTCAAGAGTGCAAATCAGATTTCGTCATTGCAATTTCAGAAATCCAAATTCCACGAATCTGATTTACATTTCCAGTTTGTGATTTCTATTTTCAGAATTCCTGATCTTGACTGCGACGTCAGAATTTCTGAATTCCTAAATCACATCTCAGAAGTCAGATTCCGATTCTAGATCCAAATCCCATTTTTAAGTTTCAAAATCAAGATTCCAGAATTCTGATCCAATTTCAAGAATGCAAAAATCTGATTCCAAGTCTACGGTTCCAAGCTTCATTTGTAATCCATGCTTGATAACAGGAGTTCCAATCCACTTAAGACCTGATCCAATTCCATGCTCCATCACAAAGAGTCATAGGTCTGAAGCAATGCCTTGATCATAGTCCAAGTACAGACCTAGGGTTCATGCTCCATATTCATTAAGAGGTCCGATGATTGATTGCCATATGATAAAATTACGAATCTAAGGATGAAGTGAAAATGCAGTCTTATCCTATGTGCAATTATGGAAATGAAATAATCGAATGATCTTTTATTGCAGGATGGATGTCTTTGGAAGGGAATGAGGAATGACAGATTGATAAAGATTCTCAAGGATCGGAGAAAGTTACAAGATTATCTAAACAAGGAAAGACTACAAGTGCACTTCAACTTTCCTAGTCACCAGAGGGTATCATACAAACTCAAGGAGCAACTTCAGAATCCTCGAAATACAAACAGAAACAATTGGAGAATATCAGTATAAGAATGAAATTTTTCTAGGATAAATATTAAAAAATGTACTTTATTGTAAAAGGAATAGGAAATTCCTAAAAGTCAAAAGAAATGTAATTTCGAAAAGTCAAGTTGTTTTTCCTATACCTACTATTAGTCAATTCTCCTTGGGAAGTGTGTAATTTTTGTCTTGTAGTAGTAGGTAAATCTATTTTGTCTTCTAGTGGAAGTAGGTGAAAGATATTGTATTTTAATATCCAGATGTTTCTAGAAGACAAATTTGAGCCCTTTGTGCTGAGTTAATCTCCACCATTGATCTTGTAAGCCTTCTTTATAAAAGCCACGACTTTTTCCTTTGTAGAGTTAAGTAGTAAGTAGTTTTTAGCAGGAGGAATTGCTGTAGCAGTATGAGCTGAGGAACATAGATTGTTGTAATCAACATTTGAAGTTGATGCAAGCAAAACATTTAAGTTATGGTGTCCTTATGTTCTTCCAATGTATGCATGGTTTCTATTCTTAAATATTAATTTTAGTTCAGTGATATTGATGGTTAAATGCAAAGATATTTGATGGATTTTTGGTTCATACATTTTGTATCTTGTTGATGTAAGGTGCAGTGCATGGTTAGTCTGAACCCAATTACAACATGAGTTCTATTGTGAATGCATGTTAAGTTGTGCCAGCCTTGGGTATTCAAATGCATGTTTACAATCTGAAAATCCTTCATTTCCTAGAAAGATTGCAATTTTTCTGCAGTGCTGTGAGAAGTATGGTTAAGCAGAAATCAGTTTTATGGTATTTATCTGTCTAAAGCATTGTCTATCATTGTCATTGTCCTTAGGAGTTCTTAAATTAGTTTCTCTAAACCCTAATCCCTTTTGCAATTTGTTTTGAAACTGTTTAGTTAGATTAGGGAAACCACATAGTGAGAGAGAGAGAATTGGATTTGCAATCTAGGAACATTCGCCTAAGTCCCCTTATGAAACCAGCAAAATCACATCGTACAATTGAGTCTATACGAGTTAAGTCAAGACCTGACAATAGGAACCTTGGGGTTGTCTCATTTGATCACATCTAACAACGCTTGAGATTTCCTTGTTCAAGAGAGAATAAGATATACCTGGTATATTTCATTCTATGTTGGTGGCGTGCAAAACCCTCATCAACACGAGGATAGTCTGAAAAGCTAATAAAAATCAGATTTAGATTATAACTTGTTAGATTATACCATCGAGAGTTGCTTCATCATCGACATGGGCTCTATTCCAGCCCAACCTAGCTTCATACGTAGTCCCTTTGGATCCTAATTTTCTCTATGTGAAGAGTTTTTGTTTATCACGTGTTTTTATTATTGTACTAAAGCATATCGTGAATAGATCATGACCCTAATTAAGGGGTTATCATATTGACATGTAATGTAGTAATCCATCATACTATCTAATGCACCTTTCCTTGTATGTGGGCATTGGGTTGATACAGTAGAGTTTGCCATCAAAGTTTTCATTGAGTACCTTAGGTGAATCAGAATGAGGATATTCCCATTTTTCTGTTATTGTGTTGTGCACATACAAACATACATATACACATGTATAAATGTACGTATGCACATGTATATATGTATATGTATGCAGATTCATATATGACAAACAAATAAATGTAGGTATATATGCATATGTGTATACATACATACACATACATGCTTAGATAATATTAGAGGGGGTTCTATTAAGGCCCTTGCCCGAGCGAAATGCAAAAACCGTACAAGCATAAACAAGAGCAAAGAAGCCAAACCCAAACCCACACAAGGGAGGTGGCAAGAGACAAAATAGACAACTAAAATATAAATTGAGAGAGGCCAAACTAGACCCATCAAGGGTGATGACCAAATAGATAGAGAAACAACCAAAATGCAAGACCTAACACATGTCTAAACCAAAATCCAGTTCTAGAATCCAATGCCACTATCTAGGTAATTTTGGTAGAGTATTTTCCAAATTTGGTGCCACACCTAGGAGCTTATCAGTTCTATTTGAAATTAGGAGTTGGTGTTTTGATATTTCTTTTCTTATAGCATTGCGCATTTATGTTGTTAACATCTTGAAGTCCTATGTGAAATCCACCCTTCCTTCTATTCTAGTGACAATTATAATTGTGCACTTAATCCTCGTATGTGTTTATTGCGGCTTGAATGACTTCTTCCATTCTCAAGACATTGACCATTGGTATGATCTATTCTAGGAATCGGGCTAGAAGGAAGCGTCTTTTCTATTGTTTATCTTCCAAGTGAGGTGTTTGGCGATGGTTGGTCTACATTTCAGAATGAAGCTCCATGTCTGTGATTTGCTTGGGGTGTTGGCAATTGTCATGTCCCCTTTCTAGAGTGGACATCAGAGGCGGAGGAGTTGGCCTATCATTGGAGTCTCATAGGCTAGCGGAGATGGATAGGGACTCATTCAGTGCATTCAGTGATTGGATTTTGGCTTTACAAGCAGTTTGGAGCAGTTCCTAGATTTTAGGGGATATCCCTACTTTTTAGGAGGATGTGGCAGTTTCCAGAGGTGAGGTCCCACTGGACCATTCCATGGTTTCAGTTTCAG
>MU223303.1:1360361-1370396 GCA_018584345.1 Thuja plicata | reverse complement strand
TTGCAGCAGCCAGCAGCTCCTATATTCAAACACAGATTGTATTCAGGTACCAAACTACATTAGTTCTGAAAGCAAACTTATTGGAACAGCTATAGACATTTCCAGAATTTTATATGTTTTGTATCCATAAATTGTTATTGCTATCAATTTGCTGCTGTCATTGTCTTTACATTGTACCACGTTTTTCTGGAAATATCAAATAAAATCATTCCTTCTGCAACTCCTGTCTAGTTCTACAAGATAATCAAAACACTTACAGGAAAACATAATTATATTAATAAAATTTATAGCAGCAGCAGAGTAAATATCCACTTGGGATATTTCAGCAATCATCATAATTTGTTTAAGATTGTCATTGTCCAAATACTTTGCTGTCAGAATTTTGCTCCATTGTGCAGTGGGATTTTGCTACATCTCCATGTTAGCTTTGCCCCCAGAGCAATGTTTTGTTTTTGAATGTCTTGGATAACTGCACCACTTTAGAGTTTGCCTATCTTGACCTTGTCCTAGGTTGCTATTGGGATGCGCATAATTTGTTTGATCCTTCACACAAAATTTTCGTTGCAATCTAGGTATGATGCTGCTTTTTTTTGGGAGATTAACTTGGGGAGAATGGTCTTTATTCTGTGTGGTATTACACAAGGATATTGGTTTGTTTGTGAAAGAAACATAGTCCTGCTTCTTTGGTATTAGAATGTTGGTATTGTTAAGATCCTTGAGTATCTTTCCATTCTTCTTGGAATTTTCCAGTTATTTCAATATGTTGGTTCCCATGAAATCCCAACATGTTTGCAAGATTGATTTTGTAAAATTGTCAAGACCTAGAGCTTTGTCCGGGTGAAGTTGGAAGTAGCTGCTTTTACTTCTTCTAAGGTGATCGAGGATTCAACTTAGGTATCGTCTTCATTAGTTACTAGACGTGGGATTTTATCCATCAATTTTTTTATTATTGGTTTAGGGTTCCCATTTCTAATCAAGACCTATGTTCTACAACATTTTGGGGACGGGGATGGGTGAACGACAGGGAATGCATCACCGGGACGTTTCCTAGAGGGCTAAAACTAGGGGACAAATCTCTCTCTCTCTCTCTATATATATATATCTATATATCTATATATATATATTATAGAGAGAGAGGGAAAGAGTGAAAAATATGTCAATAACTGATAACATCAATATCGATATGTAAATAAATGATGAGAGCAATATTATAACAACATAATAAATTTCAATAAAGCACTATAACGACAGTCTCAAACATCAAAAAATCATGGTCTATCAATATCCTAAAGTCTCAGACATTTTTATAAAATAGTCTATGAAACTAAGCCTCATTTGGGCTATCAATATCCAAAGACTTGTCAATATCTAAGTCACTATCACCATCTGGCAGAAGTGGATCATCCAATGGTAGGCACTATGGTCAGTGCCAAATGGTAAACATTTTTAGAGCAAATAAAGTACAATAATACAAAGAAATAAAATAGAGTACTTTTTTAGTTTCAAAACTCAAGAATGAAACTTTTCAAGCACAGTATTGAGATTCAGACTTGGCATGCCTTCGAAAATTAAACAACTGTAACTTTTAATGTGTATTTCATTCAATATATTTGATTCTCATACATTTGAAATTAGATAGCTGTTTTGATTCTCATACATTTGAAATTTGAATATATTGTTTTGATTCTCATCTGAAGGTATAAAAGCAAACAAAATAAAAAACTTTGTTCTTTTGTTTTTTAACATTTGGGGGCGTTCCCATCCACAAGGGACGGCTAGCCGTCTCCGAAGCATCGAAACTTCGATTTTTTCTCATCGGGGACAGGAGGGGGACATCCCCTTTGGGTCTCACCATCCTAGAAACGTTAAGGGGACGGGGAAAGGGGGGTTTGGGATAGGGGACGTGTCCCAGTGTAACCTTGGTCAAGACTGATTGAAAGAAAGATACTCCCTCTTTTTGTATATTGGTCATCTTTGTTAGAACTTTGTCATCTCCAACTTGCATCTGTGCTATTCTATTATGTCCTTGTTTGATCTTTGTGGTGTTGTGAAATAATTTTGTATTAAGATCACCCTTAGAAAGCCAAGTTTTGTGTGATTTGCATCGCAAATAGCATTCTTCTCTAGCCCATAGCAAATAGCATTCTTCTCTAGCCCATAGCTTAGTCTGTTCAGCTAACTATCATTTTTCCTTTTGGTATTCTTCCAACATCATCCCAGCCTTTATGACCGCTTCATTTAATTTCTCCATTTCGATTTCAATTATTCCTTTTCTTGAAAGATGTTTTTGAATGTATTTTTTTTCCAACTTTGAAAGTTCTATTTCAAAAACTAAAGCCTTATGTAAAATTTAAACAGCTAAAGATCTGTTTGTTGGTTGTGGATTTGTCTACCATTTGAGTAGCAAATCCATAAGATCAGGGCTTTTGTACCACATTTCTCAAAACGGAACTGACATTTGACAGTGGGTGTGCTTCAATGAGATTTAGATCTACCAAAAGGTGGTTGAGATTAGGAGAGTTCAGATTTAAGAGATTGGTAGTATTGGGCTTTCTAGCCAATTTGCAGAGAGCAAGAAATGATCAAATCTTTCGGTTATGTTTGTGAACTTGGTTTTTCTATGATTCTAAGTGTTTACTCCATTGGTTGGCACAATGTCAATGAGATTGTTGTTAACAAGGTCCATGAAATCTTTTTGTGATTATGCAATTAGTTCCAGTCCTCCTAATCTCTCTTTTGAGTCTAATATTGCGTTGAAGTCTCTCCGTAGTATTTGTTTTGGTTTGCATTTTGAAATTCTATGCTTAGGCTTTTCCACACCTCTCTCTTTTCTTTTGGTTTGGTGGAACCGTATACATGAAGAATGGAAAAATCAATCAATTGGCAATAAAACTACCTCTTCATAGTATAAACACAAGTCTTGATTTTTCCATTAGTTTGGTTTTTGATGCATGCTTTTCAACTAGGATTTTGTTTGGCTCCCACATTATTCCTAATCCTCCAAATGCTCCATAAGCTTTGACATGAAGTTCAAACTAACCTCTATTGTGTTTGAGGAAACTATTGGCCTTGTTTTTTCTTAGTTTGGTTTTCTGCAATAGAACTAAATCAATCAATTGGCAATACAATTGGATCTTGATCTTCGTTGTTCTTCAAGGAAGAGGACTCCTCACTTGGATTTTAGTAGGTGGGATTTGATTTAAGCTAGATCGCAGTTGAGGGCCTCCTCTCCCCTTTTCTATTTAGTGTATTTACTCCTTGATTTGGAATCGCACGCCTCTATGTTTTGTAGCTATGTTACCGACTGGCTTATGCATCTAGGATCTACGATGTTAATTGCATCCTCCAATTTTCTTCATTAGATTGGTGTTCAACATTTGCTTGCTCTTCCCCCTCCCTTCCTCTAACTAATTTGTCGTTGGCTGCACTTGTGTAGGGTGAGGGGATTTCCTTGTCTCTTCGTCTATTGGAAGGGTTGGGACTTTCATTTCACCATTGATTATTGATGGATTTTGGTTTCCATTGCTATTGGATATTAGGTGGGAATTAACAACATCTTGCTTTGGAATGGTTTCAAAAAAATAAATTTGGTTGCTTTATCTCAATCTATTTTTGATAAACTTGATTGTTATTGGGATTTCCTTTATCGCTATTCCTTGTATCTGTGCATTAACTAGGGTTTCATTTGTGCAAAGATCCGCATTCGCGATTTTACAAATATGGTTACTGATCATTGAAGAAAATAGACACACTTATACTAAGAGTGGGGGTGAATCAATATAAGACCAACTTTTTCAGTTTATTATTTCAGCTATCTTAAATGTAATGTCCCCATTTTTGCGAGCATCAAAGTTTGTTTGGATTAGTCTATTATTGGTCCTCGTAGGCTAACACTGATGGTTAGAGGGTCCTAGTTGGTAGAGTAGAGGCTTTTTCCCTTCCGGAGAACAAAAGTGTTCAGGATTGCTCTTCGTTTGGTTCAGTTTGGTACACTTACTATTTATAGTAAGTCTTTTATCCAACATTCCTATATTTGGCAGGGCACCTGGACCAGGCTCAGTTGCAGCGACGACCCTTGGCACCTTTGTTTTGATTAGGTATTTAGGGATTTACTATAAATCAAGGGTTGATAGAGATTTACCCTTACTATTTTTAGTAAGGCACCCTGGTTAGTAGTGAATCCAGTGGGCTACCTCCTGGTGAAGTCAAAATTGATTTGTGATGATTAATGGCGGAGTTATAATATTATAATTATTATTAAAGGTATACTTTAATAATTATTAATTATTAAGTTATATCATTAATTGAATTAAGGAGTGACTATAATGAAGTTATAATATAAAGTCACTTTAGGTATTAAAGCTCTCCAGCTTGTTCGAGAAGCTACTTCATAAGGAGGAATTAAAAGGTAAAGAATGTTTTATCCCACATTGCTAAAAGTACAAGTATTCACCAACTAAAAAGCTATATAAGCAAGGCTATCCTTTCACTTGAGATATGTTATGAGAATATTTTAGGAAGTCATTTTCTCTTGTTGCTGAAAGTCGGTGACTGATTTCTAAGGACAAAAAACCCTTTGGAAGCTGAAGGTTGGACGCAAACCTAGGCTTTCTTTGTGAGTAGATTCATTTTAGAGTCTACCATTCGAATCAAAGTTTAAGTTGGTTTTTTGAATAGCAGAGACTGCAGTCATTTGAAGAGCAGTGATACATTCAGCCCGAGTTCTCAGGTATTTAGTTCTGCAGCATGAATAACAGGGCCAATAAGGGGAACACATGGAAATTTACATTCTCAGCCACAGCCCACGAAGTTCCTAGTGATTCACATCTGTGATCAGACTGTCTGGAGATCTGTGCAACCATAAATTAGTGGTCATTTTGTGGAGAGCTGAGTGCCTGACGTTGGGTGATTCCTCTACATTGCTGGGCGTGGGAGACATTCTTAAGAACAAGTTGAGACTAATTTGGACGCAGCCTGGTCACCTAATAAAGTTCTGGTCTACGTCAAGGAGCTGGTTAGTAAGCTGAACACTACATTAATGGCCATTTGAGATTTTGTCTAAGTCTTCAAAACTGTCACACGAGTGACTGAATTTTTTATTTCTGAGATTGTAATAACCAGCAGTATACTTAAGGCAGCAATTACTTTGTATGCCAACTGTATGACGGAATGTCTTTGAATAGTCTGGAGCATTTTCAGAATGATATATCTGCCAAGTGTTTGTCTAAATGTCTGTTTTATGTATGTACGAAGTTAAGAGATTTAAGTCTGATTTAAGTGAGCCAAGTGTTTGTAGAATTGTCTCCACATTTCAAGTCTATTTCAGAATGATTTTAGCTTACAAGTGTTTGATAAAATGCTTATGTACGAGTTCAAGACATTTGAGAGGGAAGTCTGATTCAAATTGCTGAGTGCTTGGGCTAATATCTTCCTAATATGAATAAAATATCAGATTTCGATTGCCTTGCAAATATATCAACGGAAAACATAAAACCCAAATCGAAGACAAGCAGAAATTAGAAATGTAAATATCCTATCAGGGGGTGGGATATTACAATAGGTGCCCTCTCAAGGATCTATACATAGGCTGATTGGCTGTAGGTTATTCATCATCTTTGCTCAATTTGCAACCAATAACCATAGGTGTATTCACTGTATAACAATCTTCGATTCTGAACTACAACATTTTTGGTTTGTAAAGATTCGTTTATCTGATTGGGAAATTCGCAAACCAAGAAAGAAAGATAGCTCACCTAGCATTGCCATCTCAAATTCCTGTTGCATGTCGGAGGCGAAGTCTTGGCACATAAAAAATAATAGATAAAACTACTTCAAAATAAAATAATAATAAAAAATAGTAAACAAAATATACAGAGAAATAAATATGATTAAAATTGATTTTGATGTACTGCATCTTGGAAGCACATACAGCAGTATAATAGTACAAAGGGAATTATTGCCGTCAGTAGCCGTATTGTGAGCTCCGGCAATCAATCACAGCCTTTTTTCTTTTCCCTCACTTCATCTGACTAGTACATTTTTGCCTTGACATAAAGTTGAAAAATGGCGGGCAAAACACAAACAAAAAATCTGATGGTTGAAATTATTTGAATTGTCTTGCATCTTTTTCTGCCAATTTCAACTGTTGATTTAAAAAAACAGATCATCCACTTCATATAAGAATGCCCTCGGCGTAACAAGATCACTTGTTGCTATATAATAGTCAAATTAATCATTGTTTCTAAATTTACATTCCAGGAAAATTTGTTATGATTAAAACTAATTGCTTAGCTAACCTCTTCACATTCCCATTGATTTGGATTTAGTCTGTAGTTTGCATGCATGTATCCACCTTAAATTGGTTGTGCAATGCATTTGATTTGGCATTTTCTTTTGGCTTTAAAGTTTTAACTAGGAACATACTGAGTGGCATAGTCAAACAAGTCCCAAACAAGCAGTTATTATTAGCCTTTTGAGAGAATATCTATGAAACTATCTAAAGACTTCTGTGTTGGTTATGAGTGCATACCACATTTTTGTAGGCACAATTAGTTCAATGTACATTAGCGGTAGCTAAAAATAACTTGGCTGCATTTATGTACTCAAATGTACTTATCCATGCTTTATTTTCTAATGTATATTGATAGATCTATTGCAAAGAACTTCATTTCTAGTAGCTTCTAAGATATTTTACTTAAAACCTAGTTGATTGTGTTCAATGCTTTCATTTTAAATTCAAAGCAGAATTCTTTTGACAGTGTTTGTTTTTTGGTGTAGGAGTTCAGTTCACAAAAATGGGGATTATCATCGAGCAGTTCACATATGGATTTTTGCAGAAAGCACTGGAGAGCTACTGTTACAGCGCCGGGCAGACTGCAAAGAATCATGGCCAGGATGCTGGGATGCCTCTAGTGCAGGTCATATCTCTGCAGGAGATACATCCCTCATATCTGCCAGGTGTGACCATATTCAAGCCATTGTTTTGTCATGTAGATATGGCCATTGTATTAAAAGCTTATTGCATGATGTGGATTGAGGATTTGGAAGGATTTGCAAATCATTATTTCTTAGCCGTGTTTGGAATTCCATTTGTGCTGTCTCTTTGAAATTATGTACACTATGGTTCAAAAAGAATAGCCTTTATCTAGTGTTTAGTGGTGAGTGATTGCACATTGATTTCCCTTGGTTCTCTTCTAGTTTTGGCATTATCAGGGGACCCAAAATGCTGTGTCCAGATATACCTGGCAGTAAAAACAATATTTGATGTTATTCAGGAGTACTAGCTTTAGATTTATGTGTTTTTCCGTCCTGATTTGCACCAGACATTTCTTTTCCCTTAGATATTGATTAGCATGGGGAAAACTGGGCTAGTTTACGATTTATACCATATGGTAAAGTTTCATCCATTATTTGCAGAGATGTGAATTCATTTGCTTTGTAAAACATTACTCAGGGTAAAAGGAAAATGTTGTGGAATAGCCCAAGGACTGTTTTTAATGTGGCATTTTTCTCATCCTCTAGTAAGCAACCAGTTGATAAAAATAAGAAAAAATAGTATAGAAGGAATCTCAAAATTAATTTATTGAACTTGAAAGTTCACAAAAGTCTTTGGCATGAGTTTTTTTATTGTACTTATGAAAATGCAATGACACGTCAAATACATAACAAAGAAACTATTGCAGCATGTTGTTGTTGCAGAATGATTTAACAAATTGACTTGAGCTGGTTGACATTGGGGGTCAAATTATTGTTTTAAGGGACTCCAAGTTTTGGCAACTGAATATTTCTTTGATCCTGGATATGTATTGCCAAAATCAAATTGGATGTATCCTATTATTAAACAAGTTAACTTATAAGATTTTATCTTGTGATGGTTTTGTCCCATAAAATGAATGGATGGATGATTTATGTAACATTCCCTTGATATGAATGAATGAATGAAGGATTTTAATAACGCCCACGAGGCCAAACCAGCCTATGGGACCCGCCAGCCGACAGCCAGCCTAATCAATCTGTAATCCTTTGACTAATTCTTCTCTTCTTTGGTGTATTTTGATGATCAAGTTTGCGGTCTTATCCAGCTGCTTTTCTTCAAAGAGGTGGGCCATACTGCTGTTGTCTAACATCTCAAAGTACCTGGATCTGATGTCACTGTAAGTCGGGCATTCCATGACAAAGTGGTGTTCTATTTCAATGGCTCCCGTGTCACAGAATAGGCAGGTCCTATTTTCCCAGTCCTCTTTTGGCACTTTCCATCTACCTGTCTCGCATCTCAGCCGGTGAGAGCTAGTTCTAAGTTGGGCTATAAGCATCTTGGCTTTCCCCTTAATAGCCGCTCCTAAATACGCTTTTTCCTCGTGGCAAGTGTTGGGGTTAAATTCCTTAACATAGTGAGATTTTTTCCTCCCCGTGTGCCTTGTCTACATGATGTTCCAGAATCTTTCGTGGACAAACTTCTTAATTTCTTCGGTACTATTCGGGCAGCAGTGGATGTTGATGTCCCACTTTTGCATCCATTTGTTGTTTTGCTTCATCCATGTATTTTTTCTTCTTTCCAGCTTTTCTTCGGTGACAAGTCTAGGCCAGCGTTGGCTTCACATATTCTGGGTTTTCTTTAAGTAGCATGTCAATCGGACCATCACGATCGCTTCTAAGGGAAAGGTACCCACTTCTGCCAACAAGATCTCATAAGGCACCGTGGTTTTGATTTTAAGGCTGCTGATAATAAGGTGTTTCTGTATTCTTTCAACATGTTTCCACTTCTGTTCCGATAAGCTGCTGCCCCAAATTTCACACCCATATAGAACCACAGGAGTGACAAGCAGCCCAAATAGCATTTTTTTTGTCTTCCAATTCCAGAGTTCTGCGTTCCTACACTTATTCTGTAAAGAATACAACGCCTTCCAGCCCCCCTGAATTCTTTTAGATCTGCATGTTTCCCAGCTGACTTTGTTCTGGAAGTCTATTCCCAAGTATTTGTATTCGCTCACAATCTCTAGAGGCTTGCCCTCAAAGAGAAAAGTGTCCGGAGGTCCCTTGTTTCTCTTTAAAGAGAAGATCATGACTTTGGTTTTGCTAGTGTTAACTTCCATATCCACCTCCTGACCAAAGCTTTCCAATGCTTTCAAATGTTCTCTCAAACCATTAGCCATCTTGGCTTTAATGATGAGGTCATCTGCATATAACAATAGTTTTATCACGTAACTCGCCAACTGGACCCCCTCACCACTGGCTCTATTTAACCATGCTTCTAACTTGTCAATGTAAAGCCCAAACAAGGTAGGAGATAGCAGACACCCTTGTTTGACCCCTATGTCGCTGCCAAAACACTCTGATAGCCCATCTGTAGTTCTGATTTTGGCCTTAACCTGTTCATATAGTCTGTGAACCGCTGTCCTTAGAACTATAGGAATTCCTAGCTCTTCCATTCTTTTCCAAAGTTTGTGACGGGGAACCGTGTCAAAGGCTTTTTTGAAGTCCACAAAGCAACAAAAAGCCTCACCTCCCGGGGTGTCCCATATTTTCTCAACTAAGTATCTAAGAGTTGCTCCGTGATCAATGGTGGAGTGTTTCGGTCTAAAACCTGCTTGTCCCTTTGCTCTTTTCTCTTCTGTTTCAGCCCATTTACTGATATTTCGCTCTACCATGCTTCCAAATAGCTTTCCAAGAAGGGGGTTTATCATGATGGTCCGATAGTTAGAGGGGTTGTTTGTGTCTCCACTTTTGAAAATCGGAACCACCACACTAGTCATCCAGTTTTTAGGAAAACCCTCCTCATTGGTACTGTTAAAGATACGGTTGATATGAGGTGCAAGCAAATCAGTACCGCACTTCAAGTATTCAGCTTGGAGCCCATCAATATCCTGTGCTTTACCTGCTGCTAACTTCCTTATGCCTTGAGTGATATTGTCACTGTTGAATAGCTCCCCTGTGTACTTAGTTATCAGAGTGACATGTTCCCCTAACTTGCGTTCATAAAGCGCTTTGGCATATTCCAGCCATTGAGTACTAGTTATGTTATTCTCCACTTGCTTC
>MU223303.1:1318055-1338893 GCA_018584345.1 Thuja plicata | reverse complement strand
TTTGAATTTTAGTTCAGATAGAGTAGTTTCAATTATTGTTTTTGCTTATGTCAAATCCCCTTGAAAACACAAAAAATCAGAATATTAAACAAAAATAAAACAACTCAAACGACACAGCAGATAGAGCTTGCGAAGGGTTACTACAGTGGTATCAGAGCTTGCCTGCAAAGTGTTTGACAAATTGTCAAACATCCAGAATTAAACCACAGTTCAGCGTTTGTCAAAGTTTAGAGCCACAAGGGGTTCTTACAGTTGACAACTTGGGCAGTTACGGAGCCTGAGGTAGAGAGTCGCGTAGAGACTCTAGTGCGACAGGTAGAGCAGGCCTTCAGAGAGGGTTACTATACCCTGAGGCGTACAGAGCAGGTTTTTGAGGGACGGGAGATGGCACGGGTGGCCGCGCAGAGTGCTCAGGAGGAGCTGGCCACCCGATTAGAGGCCATTGAGTGGGACCTGGCTCAGAGTACCGAGGAGTTGGCTCGCCAGCAGGCCAGTTGGGCAACAAAGCGCATTGAGTTGGTGGTGCAGGTGGAAGCTGCCAGGACAGCGCAGTTAGCTAGGGATGCACATGGTGCTAGGGAGAGACTTTCTTTTGAGCAGTAGCTGGCGGAGATAGCTGCAGAACGACGTACCTTGGACACCTATCTCACCCAGGCTCGGGAGGCTGCGGACCAGAAGGAGAAAGAGTTGTTGCAATCTGCCATGATGGTTAAGAATGTCCTGGAGCATTGGATGGTTGCCGAGCGGGACTTGAAGGCCCGGACCGAACAGGTCTATGCGCTACGAGCTCAGTTAGCTTCTTCCACCTCTTCAGAGATGCCTTCTGAGACCCCTTCTTCTCAGTTGTGATTCTTTAGTTATAGTTACATTTGTCCCCATTTTGTTGTGAAGTCGTCGGAGACGACTTGTCTTTTTGGGGGGGATGATGTTGTCGGGTATAATGGTATAATGTAATTATGTGTCGGTTGGGAATTAGTTACTGACCGGAGGCTAGGGAGTTGGGCACGGTTACCAACCGTCACGTCCCTTCGGTCCTTTATATCCTTGTACCACCTTCGGGTAATAAAGCATGTTATGCACGGACGATATTGTAATCACTGGAATTGAATGAATGAGAATACTTGTCTTTTACTTTATATCTATCATGTTCTGTGTATTCTGCAAGTAGACTAGTTTACCCCAGCGGGTAAACATCCAGCAATTAATTGCACCTTGAGTGTGCCAATTAATTATAAAAAATCTCCAAATCCACAGACAAAACTTTCAGAATAAATCATCTTCTCCCTTAGCCACAACAAAACAGAAGAGAGATGTAGCAAATGTTTACCTCAGCACATTTGCCAACTTACAGAACTCAGAAACCCTTATACTTCAGCAAGGGCACAATTCAAAAATTCCGGCACAGAGCCACAAAGTCAAAAGTTTAATCAATAATCGAATGCCAATCCCAATGAAATGAGGTCATATTTATAACCCATCCTTGGCCACAGTTTCCCAAAAAGAGGTTTAGTTCACAGCTCTTTTAATTATCAACTTCTAAAACATTATTATAATAAAGTATTATAACAATATGACTTTAATTATTAATTAATAAATAAATAATTAATAAATATGAGCTCGTGCAATAAATCCAACATTCGCTGTAGGTGACGACTAACTGCCAGAGCCACCCACTGCACGACCAAAAATGGCAACTGCCAAAAATAGACTTACTAAAAATAGTAAGTCCCCAGCCAAAGAACTGCACAAACTGAATATAGTCTGGAGCACTGACCACTGTCGATACTACCTTGCCAGAAATAGAAACTGACCAAACTGACTTGCTAAAAATAGTAAGTCCAGACTTACTAAAAATAGCAAGTCTGCCAGCTGGGACCCTCAAAACCAGGCGTCAACTCACAAGGGTCACGATAATGAGCTGACAAAGCCACTGCCAATACTTGCTAAAATTGGGGACATCACATACTTATCCACTTCATTAGTTTTGAGAAAGAAAGTAAGTTTTGAAGGAAGAGCATTGACGAAGTAGTTGAGAAGGATTTGTGGAAAAGGCCTCAAAGAATTATTGGTTATTCCAATGAGTTGGATGAGTCGTGCTATGAACTCCTTCATAGGTTCATTATGACCTTTCTTTACAGTTGAGATTTGAAACATGACCATCTCTTGCTGGTTTGAAGTGTAAATAATTTAGTGATTTAATGTGCATATTATCCTAGTTAATGATGCCACTTGGAGTGAGGTGATGGAGCCAATTTGTTGTTGCTCCAACCAAACTTTTGATCAAAAGTTTCATTGTAACATCTTTGTTAGAGAATCCCCAATATGCCACAAGCAATGTAAATGGTGAGATATGCTCATTGGGATGTGTGTTATCATTGTGAAATTTGGAAAAATTCTTTCTCGAGGCTAGCAGAAAATTATGGCGAATTGGAAGTGCCAAAGGACTAACGATGGCATCCCATGGCAGTGAAAATGGAGGTGGATCTTCATTATTGTGAACATCATCAATCATTGCTTGAAATGGTTCCTTATATTA
The DNA here is from genome assembly GCA_018584345.1 of Thuja plicata. Lineage (NCBI taxonomy): Eukaryota > Viridiplantae > Streptophyta > Pinopsida > Cupressales > Cupressaceae > Thuja > Thuja plicata. The sequence goes on along the minus strand of MU223303.1, from coordinate 1,336,357 downwards.
TTAGGATTGTTTGGATTTGAATGTCCTGCAAAAATATTTATAAGTTCCCAAACCACCTACAGACAGATGTTCACTTAAATGTGCTTGAGGAGATGTTTGCAACACTAGATCAAGAATCCTAATTTTCCACCATAATCTAGTGTATACTTTATTAATTAGGGTGAAAGTCATACGACGATTGTTTGCTTGATGATTTTTTTTGAAAAACTGGTAAGGTAGTCTCAGTGGATTTACTTTCCTTCTTATGTAATCTTTTAAAGCTAGGATTGACTAGTTCCATGTAGGAGGAGGTAAGATGGGTCTTCCTATTACAATGTCATCTTCTTGTTCCTCGTTGTTTAAGATGGTAGCAATTAATAAAGTATTTAATATTATATTAATGGTCATGTAGGCGTATTTAGGTTTTTAGTTAGTTTATTAGGTAATTTCTAAATAACATAGAAACTTTCCTATTAGCCTTTTAGAAAGTTTCTATTTTGTTTTGAGTTGTTTTCTTGTTAGGAGACCTCATCTTCATTTTGTAATCACTCTTTTATCAATAATAAAATATCGTAACATGGTATCAGAGAGAAGATTTTCTCATGAATTTTTAAAAATTTGTGCCTCTTACCTGGAATTTCAGATATTTTTTTTTCATTTTTTATGAAAAAAGTGGTTCGAGGGTTTTTTCAGAGGTTGTGTTTATTGAAATCATGTGGATTTTTACACTAAAAGTTGCAGATTTTTCTATGCTAAAAATCGCGTTAGGCTTTCAGCATGCATTTTTCTGTACATGCAATTTTTGCAAGGGTTTTTGGTGTTGGATGTATTATGGTAAAATAATGAATGTGTTATTAAACAATGACCATGAATGATCAATATATACAAGTACATAAGAGAATGTTTCTATAACGAACAGGAGAGAGGAAATAGAAGCATCCTGTAGGGAGAGAGAAAGTTTCCATAACGAATAGGAGTTTATGGAAACATTACAAATAGGAGTGACAATTAGAAAAAGACGGAAGAGAGTAAATTAGAAACTATCTAATATCTATTATCGTAATACCCTCCCTTAATGGTCAATCTATCTTCAAAAAAGGAAATTTGCATGTCCTCAGAAAGCGTAAAAGGCAGCCTCGGGTTGATCAGAGAGGTCTGCAGGTTCGACAATGTTGGCCTGTGGCTGGGATCCACCCTGCTTCCGCTGATCAGAAGCAATGCGAGCCCTATAGTCTCGAAGCATATGACCAAATTTGTGGTAGTAATTGCACCGAATGTTCTTCTTCTTGGAGCTATCCTGAGACGGAGCTGAGGGGTGAGATGGGCCTTTATCCTTGTGAAAGGATTGGGCTGAAAATGCTTGTTCAAAGGAGGGCGAAGGAGCGCTGCTACCAAACTGTTGTTTCCAATGATCTTGCTGCAGAAGTTTGGTGCACAGATCTGAGAACTTTAGGTTAACATTAGTTGTAGTAATGTTGGACGTTTCAATAAAGTGCTCATAGGATGGTGGTAGGATTTTCAGAGTAATGACCACCATGTCCTCTTCCTCCATTTTACAGCCAATGGCCTCAAGTTGATCCTCGATGTCCTTAATCTTCAGAAGATGGTATTGTAAGGACATTCTCATCCAAAATCATGGAGAATAACTGATTCTTCAGAAAGAAGGCTCTGCTTTTATTTGATGTCTCATGGAGATCCTTCAATGCTTGCCAGATCTCTGCAGCTGTGTTGCCGGACGGGATTTGAGGCAGCTGATCATCAGTAACTGAAAGCTTGATGAACATAACCGCTTCACGATTAAGATCATCAAACTGGACTTGAGTCGCATCGACTGTGGTAGGACGACTCTCGGTACCTTGAACAAGCGCCTCAAGGCGATGGTACTCGAAAATCGTCAACATGCGCTACTTCCAGGTGTTGTAGTTCTTGCCGTTGAATCTTGGACTGCCTTCTAACATAATGTTGTTGAGAGACGCCATTAAAATTTTGAAAAGACGTCGAATGAATCCAAAGCACAGATTCCGAGGCAGATTGATAGAAGACCCAGGAAAAATGAACGAAGACCCAGAAGAAAGCTCAAAAAACCCAGAAGGAATCTGAAGTCAGATTTGAAATCAGTTGGCACAAAAATCGAGGCACCTAGAAAATTTTGAATATGACCCAGTTAAAGATTTGAGACCCACCAAGAATTTGCAAGAAAAATAAAATTTCGACTGAAACTGAAGGGTCAAAACCCTAGTCGAAAGTGCAAAAACCCTAGGTGGCCATTAATGGGCCCAAAACTGTGTGCAAGAAAAATGAGCCGCTGGAAGATCCCTGGGGTAGCAGATAAATTTTGAAAAATTAAAAATCTTGAATAATTAATTTTTCAAAAATTAATTATGAACACGAGCCAGGAAAAATAACGAAAACTATTTCGAAAATTTCCACTCAATGGACGATTACAAAATTTTCGAAAAAGTTAACCTATAGCTCTAATACCATATTATGGTAAAATAATGAATGTGTTATTAAACAATGACCATGAATGATCAATATATACAAGTACATAAGAGAATGTTTCTATAACGAATAGGAGAGGAAATAGAAACATCATGTAGAGAGAGAAAGTTTCCATAGCGAACAAAAGGAGTTTATGGAAACATTACGAACAGGAGTGACCATTAGAAAAAGACGGAAGAGAGTAAATTAGAAACTATCTAATATCTATTATCGTAATAGGATGGACGTCATCTGCTTCTCTTGTGATGACTCTATTTGGCTTGTGTTTGCTGGGTGTGTCAGGAGATTTTTTGGGCGTCGATCTTCTAGTTAAGGCCACTTTTTCGTGTGTTGTACACACCGTTTTCATCTGTCATTGGCTACAATTTCCTTGTTGCAAACACTATTTTCATCTATCTTTGCTCGTGATTTATTTGTAAATTGGGTTTTTAAGAAGCTTCAACTTGTTTTGTGCTCACATTTGGTTCGTGTGCCATTTTTGAAGCTTTCGGAGCCGTGTGTGCCGCCACATTGGGTGTATTTCTGGTGGTTGCAACTCGAGGATTTTTCCTCCTTTTTTGTTTCTTGTAGATTTTGTTTTTAAACTTTTTTTTAGTAAAATCGTGGGTTTTTGGCAGGTTTTCTCGCCTCCTAGGTGTGACCTAGGGTTTGTCTACATTTTTTGGGAAACTGAGAGTATTTCTGCAAGGGGTTTTAATTTCTGGGCTACTTGCCTTGCAATTTGTGCTAGGGTTTTGAACCCTTTTCTTTCTCAAAAATAGTTTTTAACCAGTTTTTTTCAATAAAGATTGAAGAAAATTAAAATTTGTAAAAAGGGTTTTACTATTTTTTGAATTTTTCCTTAAAAATGAAGCTTTGTAGTGGCATTCGTGCCATGGTTTGACTAATTTTGACCTAAAAACTAGATTTTTTGAAGTTTGTGCCTGCACTTTGCTGAAGGTTTTTGACAGAAAATCAATTTTTTTGAAACTTGAGTTTGCCTCGTTTTTTGTGCATAGGAAAACAAGAGGGATGGCGTCGTTGACCAACATCATGTTGGAGGGCAATTAGCGGTTCAATGACAGAAAATTACAATACTTGGAAGCAGAGGATGTTATCGATTTTTGAGTACGGGTGCTTGGACCAGCTTGTTCTGGGTAACTATACTCGCCCTATAGCTGTAGGCAAAGACCAGGACAAGTTTGATGAATGTAACCGAGAAGCAGTTATGTTGTTGAAGTTATCCGTCATAGATGAGATGCTTCTAGAAGTGCCATCTGGCAATTCTGCAGTGGAGATTTGGGCAAACCTGAAAAGTCTCCATGAAAGGTTGGATAAAAGTTGAGCTTTGTTTTTGAAGAATATGTTTTCTCTTATGATGGATGAGAAGATGTCTCTATTGGAGCAGCTTATGAAGATCAAGGAAATACATGATCAACTGGATGCCATTGGTCGCAAGATGGAAGCGGACATGGTAGTGATTACGCTGAAGAGTCTACCACGGTCCTATGAACATTTTATTGAGACACTCAACATTACCTCTACTAATGTTGACTTGAAATTTGATGAGTTGTGCAATAAGCTATTTTACCCCCATTAAAAATTTGGTCTAATCTTGACAATTTTCAAAGTTTCACAATATATGTAGTAATGAGGGCCACTATTTTAACAAAAACCTCATCGTGTTAGATCCCCATATAAAGCTTGGGACGAATGTGTGCGGGATATATCCATCATTTTGATAAGTCAATGGCAAAATAGATTTCCACAGGGCCTTTTAAAAGAGAAGTTTTGTAAGTTGAACACATGGCAAAGAGCGCTATTCAAAGTTTATAATGGCTATTGAGTTGACCAATGCCATAAAATGACATGTTGAAAAAACTTGAAGTATCCCATTGGCCTAAAGAGATTTTTCAGATCATGGAACCGAAGTTTGGGGTGAATCACTAGACCTTTTTGTTCATTGGTTGGAATATTCATTCACTTAAAGATGCTATGGGAACTCTCAAATCATGTGCCTATAATGTATGGGGTCAGGGACTATGTCCGTGCGTAAACACTATGGAGCATTTCAGTGTCAAATATCTACAAATTATAGAAAGTTTTGTACAATATCAGAGGTGCTACTGGCAACCGCCAATTTCAGCATGCCTCATAATGTAGTCACATTGACATGCACAATATTGGCCTTGTGTTTCAGAGCATTGCTTGATGCTCTTTGCAACGATTTGGCAAGAAAGGAAGATGTTAAAAGGGAGCGACAACATACAAAAGACATCTGGTTTTGTGTTTAATGATGAAGTTGATACTGTTGCCTCTGCTCGAAGGCAATGGGAGGAAGCTGCAATGGGCATGGAAGGATGAAAGGTAGAATGGCTGTATGGGAATCACTATATTGTTTCTTTGACGATCCAACTCACCATTCCAATAAAGACAAACATGTTGAGATTTTGTAAGTCTCGAAGGCTCATTTGAAAGGAAAGTGGCAGTGTTACAATTATCAAAATTTCAAGTTCCATTAATCTTGCCGGATCCTGACAAGGATCCTGAAACCCCATCGGAACCCGACATGTTGTATAGACATGGAAAGGTTAAAAAGCATTCGGCAAACTTCCAATACTTTTGTTAGTTCCAAGTACGTTTTGGAGAAAATTGCAATTTAAAGCATCTTCTTTTTATTTTGTTCCAAAATGGATTTCGGAATCCGAAGATGTTTCCACCACCACTTTTCTTTCTGTACGTGGTTCCTCTGGATGTGCAAATTCCCAACATGGTTCCAAGAACCATCTAAAATGCCGACGTACACAGGGTCTAAAAGAGATATTAGAGCCCTATCACCAAACTGGAATGCTAAAATTTGTTGAACAAATTCAAACTCAAATAGCACCCATTTTAATAATGCTCTCGGCTGGTGGATGAAAGGAAGTATTGATATAATTGACACCGATTTGTAGCAAACAATCTAATGAGAATTTCTGGTAATCCGTACTGCTACCAAAACGAGCCAAACATTTATCAATCGAGTGCAAATGTTGGTTGTTACGGTGTGCAATGATAGAAAGAGCTAATAAAGCATAAAGGGTTTTCCCAAAAACGGTGGTAGACCAACGTGGATTTGAATATGGCGCTCTCAGCTTGATTGACTGGTCAACTCTAAAGCGGGCCAAATTTGGAAACAAGTGCAATTGGTGAGTTGGGCTACTTCCAAATCATCAAGATACCCGACAGATTCCTTTGAAGTTCACAGGGAATTATGGATTTTAGTTTAACATTCAAACGATGCATAGAAGATGTCACTCCATCGAAAGCCAGGATTGTTGCAATATGGAGCCACATTTCGGATGGATTGTGGATTGGTATACTGGAACTCAAAACGAGAATCCAAACAGAGCAGAAGCAATCTTTTATAATAATGTGGAAACATAGGCAAAGGCCATGAATAGTTTGACAAGACTCTTTGAAGAAAGTGATCTCATTAGACGCCCTTGCAAGACCGAGCCCAAGCCGATATAAGGCATGGAATTAGTGCTCGAAATATCTCATCAATAAATCAGAGAGTTTTGCTTAAACTGCTTACGGGAAGGAGCTTGAGAAGCCAATTCTCAGAGTATTCAACGACTTCCCATATCTGCGGAGATATAGAAATGACCTTAGCCCTCCAAGGATAAATCATGCCTTTGAGACTCAAAAGCCATAGTCCTACATGACAACACTTCTATATCCAAATTTTTATATCCCGTCAGATGAGAGGTTCCCTCTAGCTAGTCTTCCTAATTTTCAAGACCATCTCATCGTAGCTTTCTCTAAAAATTCGTAAATCTAAATGTACTGAAGAAACACTTCTGCAATTTGAAGGAGGTTAAAAGTCTCTATAGTAAGGGACTTTTCTTGTCAAATGATGTTACACTTAGTTTAACTAAAGCAATCGTTCCCTTTCAAATGTCAAAAAGGATTTTGGATACAAACGATCCTAAAATTTGCAAAGCCCGATATAGTAAGCAGTGATCAAAGAGGTTGGTTATGGAAACAAGATGAAGTTATAGACATCAGAGGCGACATTAGGATAGGTCGTGGTCATTGGTGATCATTATGGTTTTATAAATCATCTTCTTGACCGATGATAGAGATACTATGATTGGTTAGAGAATTGACAAGCACCACGATTTCAAAGGCATATATGGTTTCATGGAAACAACAATGCTAATGGTGAAACAATAGAAGATCCAGTGACTGATAGAAATGATGTTTTTCCTAATGGTCGCTTAGAGGGAACGTGCAATTCTTCAACCTCTCGTATTCGAGTTTGGTTAATTATTATATGTACAGGAATATGGAAAGCCTTTCTATCTTATTGTTTGTAATTAAGAAGCGACAGTTATGGAAATTGAAAGGATTCTCAAAGTTCTTTAAATATGAGGTTAGATTAGAAAGAAAGGGCCGGATTCTTGATCCCCCTTGCCCTGTGAGGCATGAGTGACTCGATCAAAGTCAAGGGCATTTTTAGATTTCAGTTTAGTAGGAGGGAAGGGAGCTGTGTTTTTTTCCAAGAACACAATCTTTTGTAGGGAGGTGCCAAGTCTTTGAATTTCTGTTTGATTAAGAAACCAGAAGCAATGTAAATCTGTGTGTTTACTTGTTTTCTTCACAATTGTATTGTTCCTCTGAGAAATTGCAATTGTTCATGATTACTTGTCTGATTGTGAATATATATCTTAGGATCTTTGAATTCTAACTTGTATATATCGTCTGGAAGGAATCCATGCTCTTTTTCCTGATTGTAGTTGTTCGCGGGGTTTTGAGCGGGTGATCTTTGTGTCGTCCATCTCTTTTTCCCTTTTATAATTTCATAATCGCATTCGTATCATGGAGACAATCAAATGTCAGTTGCCTTTGCTGCTTTCTGGTTAAAAGCATCCCTCAAAAAACATCAAAATTATATTTTGAGGGAATTGTATCTCTAAAATTCAAAGGAAAATCACTAATTCAATAGTGATTTGTCCAACTGTTAGTGATAGTTTGTCTTTCATTTTGGGCATAAAGAGTCGGTTTCGTGATCGTGATAAAAAGACCCATCTGTTAACTAACAACCTCCACTAATGTTGACTTGAAATTTGATGAGTTGTGCAATAAGGTATTGCAACAAGCTAGGTGGAGGTAGCAGTTTGGTAGCACCAGTGACATGGTTAGTGCAGAACAAGCATTTACTGCTACAGATAAAGTCAAAGGCGTGTCCACTCAGCAAACGGGACAACGCGCATTTGAGGAGGCTTCCAAGAAGATCACCTATCACTATTGTGGGAAGCTTGGTCATTTCCAGAGGTTTTGCAGACAATGGATGGCTGATCAAAAGACCAACCAATGAGAGTCTCAGTAGAAGGCTCATGTAGCAGAGCAGTCTGAGGAGTCAGCCTTCTATAAGTTTATGGCCAAATGATCTGAAAGTTTTTTTTTTCCTTTAGAGTAGTTAGTAAAATGACCATCAAGGGAGGGTAATAGTGTATTTACTATTATATTAATGGTCATTTAGGCGTATTTAGATTATTAGTTAGTTTATTAGGTAATTTCTAAATAACATAGAAACTTTCTTGTTAGCCTTTTAGAAAGTTTCTATTTTGTTCTCAGTTATTTTCTTTATAAGGAGACTTCGTCTCCAAATCACTCTTTTATCAATAATAAAATATTGTAAAAGGAACAACTCTTCAGCGTGTGGGATTCTTCTTTTGATGAAATGCCAGCTGCTTATTTTTCCAAAATATTTTCTTGATCTTGTTCAATGCAATTTAAGTAAGATCCAAAATTGGAGCTTGAAGAGTTTGAGACTTGGGTGTAGTCGGCCAAGTAATTAAAGTAAATATAATTGTGCTAGCAGAGAGTTTATTCGTTCTGTTTTGTTGCTCATTTGTTATGCGTTGTAAGTGGTAGTTCTCGATTGGTTGTTTGTTAGTAGCTACCGACGCTTGGCCATCTTAATCAACATCGACTTGTTGGTAAATGTCCACCATACCCTTTGGGATTCATGACATGGTCTAACAACCTCATGTGAGATCCTTAAATGGGATGGCAGTGGTTTCTTGAACAGAGCGTCTTTTGGGAGAAACGACCAGCTCAACTCCCTATAAGTGGTATCAGAGTGGGTTCCTTCTATAAAGCCTAACTGCTTGAAGGTAGATTGTGTGAGCACATATGGAAAAATGAAAAGGAAATATGGGAAAAGGTAATACCAAGCATAATATTGTTGACAAAGCACGAAATGTAAGTGATAACATAGAATCTAGCAGATGTAATGAGGTGGCACTTGGAATACACATTCTAATGATGTTGTGACAAATGAAGCTGCCCTTGTGAGTGAAAGAAAGGAATAGATGAAGGGGAAAGGGAATCATGAAATGGAAGTTGAAAATAATAGAAGTGAAGAAGAAGAAGATGAATTGAATGGGTCATGTCGTGAAGAAGAGGAAGACAATCTTAGCGAAGAATTTCGCTATGCATACATAATGATCAAGGAACTAAAGAAAAAGATCACAAAGCACAAGACAAAAGTTCAAGAAGTATTTGAAGCCTTAGAAAGGTCAAATCAAATAATTGAAGACATAAAACTTCAACTAGAAGAGGCCAAACGAACTGAGGAAGTCATGAAGGATCAATTCAAGGCAAAATAATTGGATTGCGATAAACTAGAGCTTGAAGTTGTGTCCTTGAGAAAGGTATTTGAGAAATTAAATGACAAAATTAATCAAGGTATTATGTTTGAAAAGAGCAGTGGAATGTTGGAAGAGATAATCAACTCTCAAATACCATCTTCCATCAAGTTTGGACTTTGGTTTGAAGAAAAAAAAGAGGCTACCGAAGAAGATTTACGTTCAAAGGCTAAAGAACCCCAAAAGAAATGAAGTGAAGGACATGCTGATGCACCAAAGGGCTTCACGAATAAAAGCACACCTTCGAAAGTCAAGAATGACATATTCATAATTCCTCCACTAAGGCAAGTGCATATGACTAGGTTTCATCACTCCTTTGTTTATTGCTTTTTGTGCAATCAATTTGCTCATAAAGCATTAGAATGTAGAGTATATGCAAGAAATAACTTTAGTCATAAAGCAATGAATTATGTTAGAATGCATTTTTGTCATAAAGGTATAAATTATGGAAACTATACAAGGAATAATACGACATGGAACAAGAATAGTTGTTCTTATGGGTTGCCACATTAAAAGTACAATACCATATGTTATAAATGCAACCGCTTTGGTCATAAACTTCTGCATCGTGTAGACCATCCCGAGAGATTCCCTCTCCGTCGTATTATAATTTTTCTCTACTTTGGACAATAATCTACTTGCAAAGTAGATGGGACGATCTAACCCACGGTCCCCTACCTATGCCAATGTGGCACCGATAGCATAATTTGATGCGTCCACATGCACGTGGAACTCTTTGTCCCAATTTGGATAGGTCAAAATATGCACAACCACCGACCTTGTTTTGAGTTCTTCGAAGGCTTCTCCTTGTACAGTCTCCCATGCGTACGGCTCGCTCATCCGTGTCAGCTTGTCCAGAGAGTAGGAGATCTGAGCAAATTTCTTTATGAATTTCCGATAGGACCCTATGTGCCCAAGAAATGACTTGACTCATGTTACATGCGTTGGGGGCTCCATCTCGATGATCACTCGCACCTTGTCTGGGTCTGTTTTCAAGCCGACCTTGCTTACAATTTGGCCGAGCAGCTTCCCTTGCGACACCATAAACCTGCATTTCTTTGGGTTTAATGCCAGCCAGGCTCTCCTACATTGTTCCATGCATTCCCTCAAGGCCATTAAATGTGTGTCTTGTCCGCTTTAAATAGACCATTCGTCTAGAAATGCCTTGAAGTCCCCGACAGACATTTTGTCAAAAATATGTAGAATTATCCTCTGGAATGTTGTCGGGGCGTTACACGACCCGAATGGCAGTCGGTTGTAGCATATACACCGTCCTCCACCACAAATGTGGTTTTCAACTTGTCTTCTTCCGCAATCAAGATCTAATTGTACCCGAAGAAGCCGTCCATAAAGGAGTACATCTTGTGCCCTACTACCTCCTCGAGGATACGTCTGTGAAGGGTATCGGGAATGGGTCCTTGATGGTGACCACATACAGACATCGAAAGTCCACATAGATGCAAATTTGATCCGCGTCCTTTTTCAATGAAATCACGATAAGTGAGATCCATTCACTTGTTTGCAGCCGAAATATGATGCTTGCTTCCAGCATTTGTTCTATCTCCTCATTCACCTTTTCCGCATAATCTTGTTCATCGGGTACGACCTTTTCCGTACTGGCTGGGCTCTTGGTACTAGTGGAATCTTGTGAACACAACTCCGGAGGGACCCCTTTTAAGTCCTTGTACGTGCATGCGAACACATCCTTATACTCCATGAAATTTTGAAGGCTGCTGCCTTCAACACTAGATTCCAATAATCCCCTACGAGTATGTTCTTCGGATTGTTTTCGTCACCCGAGCTGGTCCCCTTCAGTTTTGGTTCCTCATACCATATGGGTTTATCTTTGTCAAATTGGTGCGCTGCAGTCTCATTCACTCAGGGCACCCCTTCTTTATATTTTGCATACTCAGGCGGAAACGTTTCCTCCCCCACCTCTTCTTCTATCTGCAATATGTTGCATGCCGGATGGAATAGCTCGTAATCTTCCATTTGTCAGTGAAAGAGATGATTCATTGAGCTCACCTCATCTTCTGAACAACCTTTTGAGCTCCAAAATACCCTACTCATTCGGTTCCGTCCGTCCCCTACCTTCATCCATTCCCGTAGACATCAATTACCTCCTTCGTACGGGTTGAGGTTGCGTTGCCGTCGGTGGCTCTCGTCACGCTCCTCTTCCCTTCGGGTCCTCTCCTGATACTGCTGTAATATTTTTGGCCGCAATCCTCTCGGTTTTCCTCTTCTCGCAAATTGTGGAGAGCAATGAAGTGTTGTGCTAGAATCCTTGGTAAGTGGCACATAAGACGATCCACTGCTGGACTTACCCCGAGTGTATTCCACACCACACTCTCAGGAACTTCTTCACGTTCCGCCTCCCTTTGGACATAAGTGTCTATGGATGCCTTCAATATAATTGCACAATCCTCCATCAATGCTCTTTCCCCTTCGGTCAATACTCTTTCCCCTTCAAATTCTTCCTCACTGGTAACTTGTTCATTTGCTGGTTGGCCCATCCTAAAGTTCTCGCCATGTCATTTCTTCCGTCCCCTTAGGTAGTTCATTCCCAGATTGTTTCAGGCAACGGTGCCAAATGTTTGCCCCATAGGGTCTATGTTCAGAACATAACAGAATGCAATTAAAAGATAACAGTAAGTATATACACAATGTATTTTTGAGAACTCACAACTGCATATTCATTGATCTCAGAATTATTGCAATGTATCACAAAGTATTCCCAATAACACTATTATCACCACACCATCACATCACTACTCCCGAAGGTAAGTACAATGCGTATATAAAGGTGTCGAGGGAGTGCCAACCACTGGCAATCGTCAGTCAACTGCCGACCGCTCGACAACAACCTTTTGACTAACAAATATTAATTAACCCAACAACAATATTCTTTCTATTTTTTTCTTGGCCTTTTTCGAAAATTTACGTTGAACTTGATGAGTAAATGCCAGTTTCTTGTTCAGGTTTTGTGACCCTCGTTTGCTGTTTATTGTGAATATTTGTCAGCTTTTTTGTCCATATTATGTTGTGGTTATATTCTCTAGACTACAGCATATTGATTTCTCATCTTGTTCATCTTGAAATTTGCAAGAACTGATATCAGAAGCTTATTACCATATTACGAGATCAGAGAACCTTGCAGTATCCTTCATTTTATTTGATTCTAGATTAAAACAAGCTCGGAAATTCAAAAGTCTTTTTTGGAAGCAGACAGAATTGCATGACAAATACAAAATAGGCTTCTAAAGCTTTTTACATGTAACTGGTACAGTGTTTTTCACCATATACTTATATGTCATCATGTTTTGTACAAGCTTATTGATGCACACTGTTATTTTCTTGAGTTTAGATTTTTGTAGATGAAATCAAAGCTGATAGTAGTTCTGATGTTATCGAGCATCCTTTTGATACATTTAGTATATCTATAAAAAATATGTTTTTGACCATGATTGATAGAACAATCCATATATTTTGAGGTCTTCATTGACAATTATGTTATATGATTTCTTCTTGCTTAAAACTATGGTGATTGTAGGGTTATAAACAATGGCACCTATATTAATAATGAGTTTAGTGACGTTTATTTGGTGACAACATTGGAACCAATTCCATTGGAAGCATTTACACTTCAGGTAATTAATTTTTCCTCCATCTGGAGCGTGATGATATGTTTACGAAAGTTACTCAAGTGTTATGTGTTTTGAGTTTTTAACCACAAGACATTCATTTTGTAAGGAAGACATAATTTGTATTATTAGGATTTACATTTTGTATACTTTTAGACTTTTTCTAGGCAATGAATTCAATCTTAAACTTTCTACTTAAGTAAGGAAACAAACGATATTCTAATTTATGTTTTGAAAATATATTGTCTAAATGAAAATTACTTTAAGTGTAGGATTTTTAAGTGGTAAATGGCACTGCCAATGCACATCCATATATGTTACAAGAGGTAATTGTTTCACCACCTAAAATGCAAATTGCAGAGTTGATTATAAGTATGCAATTGTCAAATGAAAGAAAACATACAATGCTTTTTCCCTGTGTAACATATGATTTATAGACTAAATGCTATAATGTAAATATAGATGTAGACATTAATTTTCCAACTGGATTTTATTGTATTATTGAAGGTATGTAGGCATTTTTAGGATAATTTGAACTTGAAGCTCTTTTATATATAAAAGGTAACAGGGGTACGTTTGTGTTCATACTAAGAATGCATGCATACATACATAAAGTGGGATAGACATTGCATAGGAATAAAAAAACACAAAAATTTTTGGTCAGTCCATATGTACAATTCAATAATCAAATCTATACTGAGTTTTTAAGAGTACCATTCTTGAGGTCATGACTGTTCAAGACAACCTTCCACATATCATCATTAACTTCATACTGGTATATTTAATTATTACCAGCTATCAGTGGGGATAATAATTGTAGTCTTTGACAACATAAAGCCTTGCTGGTTTCTTTGAAGTTTCTATTGTCTGGATTCATTCACGTTGACCTTCTTGCAGTTTTATAGAACTTGAAGTTGTAATTTCTCTCACCTTAGAGTTATTGCTTGTTCATTCTCCTTGAAGTCTTAAATCATTGAAAACAAGTCATATTTGATGAGGTAGAAGACCCACAAGGACTTCACTACACATATTTAGAAATATTCAGTAAATCATCATTAATAGCATGCACCAATAAATTAACATTTATAATCTTCATGCCCCACGGTATATCATTTTGATCATGTATATATAATATATTGATTCCTAGAAACTTGGGGTCTATATTCATAATAAATTTTATTGCAATAAATCAATATGCTATAGCCACCCAAATAACACACGGCCTTTCTCCTAACTAGCTGTGAAAACTTTCATTTGTATACTGTGATTTTGTTCAACTTGAAATTTATCCCAAATCCTTAATGATCATGAGAAAAGAAGCTAAATATTAAACTAGATTTATTTCTCTCATCTCTACGCTAGCTTAGTTGAAATGGTATTAATAAGCACTGCACAACTCTTCTCCATAACAAATGGTCATAGATTACAAAGTAGTACTTTCTTTATTACTTTTCCGCAAGGACTTTTTCAGGTCTTGTGAAATTGGAAAATACAACTTTGATATTGGACAAATCCAGAAATTTCATTAGATCCCAAGAATCATCATGTTTATCATCACCAAAATCAATGCTTTCATATCCTATCCATAAAAATGCTTAAAAGCTTTTCATGGACATAACGAAAGAACTTTAAAGAAAATAACTAATCTAAACAAAGAATAAATAAAAGCTGACTAAAGCAACCTAAAAATAGGCTTCAATACCTTAAAAAATACAACCTTTGAAATAGAAATTGCCAAAAATAATTACGCCCCAAAATGGTAGGTTGATGTATGAACCTTCCCAAGCGATCTTGATGCAGATTTTTGATTGGAAACATGGTAGATTTTCAAAGAATATTGAAACCCTAACTACAAGGACGTAGATGTCTGGAATGCACTTTTATGCTAATCTGAGAGCATGCATGTGCAAAAAATTAAAGTCCCTATTACTCTTGGTGGATAAATGTGTCATCCTCAGGTCCATTTTGTCCTTTAGGGACATGTCCGGTTGCAATCCTCCATTGAGTCAATCCTGCTTGATATGTTTTGGCAACTCTACCGATCAAGGTGTATGATTCTCTTGTTACTCAGTCCTCGGAGGAAAGGTAGGCATCATGGGTCTAGAATTGGTGGATAGATGAGTGTGTGTCCTCCGATTGACTGAATTATCACCATGGTCGTTCTCTCCATTGGCACCAGTACTCCTTATCTCCGTCAAACGGGTAATGGCCTCATTTATCTTTTTCTGTCCTCTCACCAATTCTCCCAAGATGGCCATAATATGTGGCTGAGCATCTCCCATTCTATCTAGAGAGCGATGTATTCTTCTTTGATAGACTATATAATCTTGTCTTTTTCCACTCTTCAACCTCAACCCAATAGGCTGGCAGGGTCAAGGTTCTGATACCATTGAAATATCCGAGAACATATAAAAGCAAATGATAGACAATGATAGACCAGCAATTGCAACTTTGAACAATTCACATACAAATCTGATTACTATTTCAATTTGAAATTGAGTACAATGCCAGGAGTTCAAGATGTTTTGCATCTTAGTCTTCTAATGACGATTTTGCATTACGAGTCACGGGATAGATTACACCATGCAATTTGGACTAAACGAATCTCTTAATGAATACTGCTGTCCACTAGCTGCACCAATGGAATATGAAGCTCAGAATGTAGGCATATGTCGGTGCCTGATCGCCAATGATCTTGCTACCACACCACAAAGTGTGTCGCCAAATACAAGCCACAACAAGATGAATGCTACATCAATATGTGAGTATGCTGATCGTGCTGATATATGGGTATGCTGATTGCAGTGATATCGAAGCCACCAATATATATGCTGATCGCAGTGATATTGAGGCTGCAACCACAGAGGTATGTGAAATGATATGTAAATCGCATATGCTGCTATAGATAAGATAAGATAAATTTATTAATGTCCAACAAAAGGCCACAAAGCGGGTACACGGGACTGCCGAGAACATTACAAGGGACTAACCCAAAGCAGGATCAACAACTGAAAACAGAAAGCGAGAGAGAAAGAGAGGGGGGGTGAAGGGGACTCCAATAGGGAGAACCCAAACCCAAACCTCCGCTACAAAATTTGCATTGTCGACAAGAACCTCAGAACAAAAGGATAACCCGAAGAGCAAGTAGGGGGGAGTCTAGACCGTTGCCTACACTTCCCAAGAGGGGAAGAGGAAGGAGACAAGGAAGGATGGACCTCATCCAGGGGTTGACAGGCCGAAAATGGCTGGAAGGGGGGTCTAGTTGACTCTTAGAACCACGCCCAGAGTGAACCCCAGCGAAGGTGATAAGTTGACAGGACTGCATGGTGGCATGATACTAGTGATGATGCTGCAGTGAGTCGTCCTAGAGTCTAGTGAGCTCTTGAATGTAAAGAGCGAGGCACCTCTGATCGATGAATCTGAAAAATGTGGAGAGGGATTGAACATCCTTGAAAAGGCAGTAAATCTACCTCTGCTCTCTTAATATATAGGGTAGCGGAATATTAAATGCTCCTCAGTCTTAGCCTCATTCATGTTGCATAACTAGCAAATCTTGTGCTTCGTAGCCAGTTGGTGGCTAGTCTCAATGCAAATATGATGTGAGCCTACTTTGAAGGAGCCAAGAGGGATCCAGAGGGCATGCACCCAGTGGCAAGATAAGTAAGAGGGATGAACAATGAGTTCGTCCTTCAACTCTAGATGGTGCTTAGCATAGAACACCATCTTTGGGCGAAGACCCCTGTGGGGGTTAACCCAAATAGTGTGAATGAACTGCTTGTAAATGGCGGACCTGATACACCTGTTCAACTCCTGTCTAGACGGGAAAAGAGAGTGAGGATTGTCAAGAGAGTACTGAAAAGGAGGGAGATGATCCATCTCAATCCCTATGGAACCTAAGAGAGCCGAAGCCCTAGCAAACCAACAACGAGCCCGACGCAAAGGAGTAGAAGCCGCAATGAGCTCAAAATAACAATAACCGAGGTAGGCGTTTCTATGACGCCCCTCACTAGAGTCAACAAAACCACGCAGGCGATGCAAGAACCAAACAAGGTCAAAGATGGCTCCAAGCATGAAGGGGTGAGCCCCGAACTCAGCGAGGATAATATAATGAGGAATGGACCGCCTGCATCTAATAATCTGTTGGAGAAGGAGAACCTGAACCCATTCTGGCGAAGCCCAATCATAATCCAAAAGAGAAGGCCCCCAAACCCTAGAGCCATAAAGAACAGTACGTCTAATCAAAGTGTCCGTAAGTGTCAGCTTGGACAAGGTGTCCTAGAAGTGATGCCGAAAGCACTATCTCTCAAGAAGGGCCAAAGAACCATAACCCTTGTTGATACGCGATAGGAAGGCCGGTCTCAAACTGAAATGGGGGCTGGAGAACTTAACCCCTAGGTAGGTGTAAGACGGGGAGATCTCCACCTCCACCCGCCTAAAGAAAAAATGAAGGTGGAAGGTCTTGAGACAATTGAAGACCATCACCTTCGTCTTCCCCAAATTAACGGTCAACTGACAAAGATCACAAAAAGCCGCAAGGCCATCTCAAGCCGTCTTTGCAAACCCTCCGGAGAGGAGGGTAGTGAAACCACATCATTGACAAAAAACAAAATAGAGATAAGAACCTGGTGAAGCAGGCAACCATCCTCAGCCTGAGAATGCTCATGTAGAAACCCCTCCAACTCATCAATGTAGATACCAAATAAAGTCGGAGACAGGGGGTAGCCCTGTTTAACATCGATGGTGCTCCTCATGAAGTCGGAAAGACCACCAGGGGTCCTCAAGCACATTGCCCATTGTAGAATAGTTAACAACACCCAAATATATAGGAGGATATATTAAACATTCACAGATACTATACAACCAATTTACCAATAATTCACTAACTACCAATATCAATGAAAGATACAAAGTACCATACCAGAATGGCGAGGAAGTGTTTATTCTCTTTATTATTACCAAAAACCAACAACCCATACAATAAACCAAACACAAATATATAGTAGCCAGTTGGTTGGGAAAACCAACGGACGCACCTCCTCGCTCCTAACTACCCTTCCGACAATTCATATGTAAGTGTTAATACAAAATGACTTTATTTTCTACTACATATATCCCCCCCCCCAAAAATGTCGTTTTCCAGACGACTGTACAAAAGGAAAATCAGACTTGAGAGTTGGGTTGTGAAGACATCCCTGGGCTTGGAGCTTGCTCTTAGAAGCGTAGGAGGTCCCTTTCAGCCGTCTTCTGCTTAGCCCGAACTCCCTGTAGTACTCGTAATGCGTCCATCTTTTTAGCTTCAGCTGCTGCTACCTTTTCTTTAGCTGCTGCTAACTTCTCTTCTAGTCAAGCTCGCTCTGTCTTCCATTGTGTTGCAACTTTCTCTCGTGGCTTTTTCCTCTTCCCAATCCTTCTTTGTTTGCTTAGTCCGTTCTTTTTCTTCCTGTAGCTGCCAGAATGTCCTCCTGAAGGCCACCTCCATTTCTTGGAGTGTGTTCAAGAGGGG
>MU223303.1:1291016-1304477 GCA_018584345.1 Thuja plicata | reverse complement strand
CATATAGTGATACACGTTTTACAGTGTCGGGCCGGGTCATCCGACCCTTCTCCAGTAAATCTTGGAAGTTTCTGTTTGACTACTGCCATTCTTCTCCCTCCTGCCGGGATGACACTTCCTCCTGGTGGAACACTTCCTCCTGGTGGGATACCTCCTCTTGGTGGGACACTTCCTCCCGTACTCGTACTCTCTTCTTCTCCTTGTGACTCTTGTGTCTGGGTGGAGTGAGGCGTCTCTCGGTACTCCCTTCGGGCAGGTTTTTCAGGATTCTCCCCTCCTCCCTTCACCGTTTCTGAAATGGCCAAGTTGGCAATTCCTTCTATGGTATTTTGGATCAAGTGTTTGTCAAGTTGTCTTTCGCTTAGAGATTGGTTCCCCAACTCTCGCAAGCGGCGACGTCTTGCTTCCTGTTGTTGTTGGCCAAGAATCCACACTCCGGCTTCTTCTTTGGTTTCTTCCCCGGTTCTGTGTTTGGGGTATTTGTTTGGAAGTAGGGGCATGAATTTATCAAATGGACCAAATGTCTAGCCAGGAGCCGAGGAACTCCGCAATGTAGATCCTCCACGTTGGTTGGTACCAAAATCAGTCCGTACCGTGGTAATCTGGAACCGCTCACTGGGCTTCCCTTCCCACGTACCGCACTATTCAGGCTACCCCCACGTGTCTTGATCGTACCTTGGTATTCCTTCCTTTGTACTAAGACCTCCAGGTCCGAACTTAGGCAGCGACGCCAAAATGTAGAATAGTTAACAAAACCCAAATATACAGGAGGATATATTAAACATTCACAGATACTATACAACCAATTTACCAATAATTCACTAACTACCAATATCAATGAAAGATACAAAGTACCATACCAGAATACCAGATTGGCGAGGAAGTGTTTATTCTCTTTATTATTACCAGAAACCAACAACCCATACAATAAACCAAACACAAATATATAGTAGCCGGTTGGTTGGGAAAACCAACGGACACACCTCCTCGCTCCTAACTACCCTTTCGACAATTCATACTTAAGTCTTAATACAAAATGACTTTATTTCCTACTACAACCATCCTCAAAATGGATTCAAACGCTTTGCGAAAATCCACAAAGCAACAATAGACCTTCGAGGAGCGATGCCTAGCCTCCTCAATAATAGCCCGAAGAGTTAGAATGTGGTCTGATAATCTGGCCTGAAACTGGCTTGCCCTCTAGCATGGATGCAATGCTGATCCAACTCTCCGGAAGGAACGTTGTGAAGATTTGTGGCATAGAGTTTGGATAAGGTGTGGCCAACCATGATAGTTCTATAATTGTTGGGATTAGAGGCTAGGCCCAACTTATGAATCAAATGAATAATGTGGTGTGACTAGGAGGCGTGAAACCCTGTGTGGACCACATGGTTGAAAAGGTCGGATAGGTAGGGGCCCAGAATGGTGAAGCCATGCTTGAAGAGCTCAGCCTGGAACCCCTCTTCATCGGCAACACTACTGTTGTTAAGGGATCTAACTGCATCTCTGATGTTCATGTGGGTGAAGAGGTGGCAATGAGAGGGGGGTATCCTGAATGACTGGCTGGTTGGGGATGTTCTTAAAGTGAAGAGGTATGGGCAGCCAGGGAGACGCGGTTCAAATCAGCCGGAAGGGCAGAAGTGTGGGGGAAAGGGTGCACCATAAGGACTTAGGGGAATGAATGAGAGCGGCATGAAGGGCCCTTCTACGCTGGGAAATGAAGAGATTCTTTTTGAGGCAGAGGAGATGATGGTAGGAAACTTTCAAGCCGGCGAAGGAGGGGCAGTGATAGATGAAAGCAGAATGCAGGGCTTGATGATGGGATTTGCAATCCTCATCTTATCGGCTGTTCATAGGAAAAATGTTCCTGGACCTGGGAGGAGGGAACAGGGGGGTGGTCGTATGAGGGAAGGAGAGAAGGGCAACATCCCAAATGGAGGCGGAGAGGAGGTTAAACTTGGCAGTGGTGTACTGGAGAGGGAAGAAAAGGGGATCAGGGGGGAGAAGCTCCCTGAGGTGGTGGGCAAAAAGGTCGTGGTCCCCATCGTCAAAACTGAAGATCAAGGAATTACCAAACAATGAATGAGATGATCGATGTTGATAAAGTTCTCACAAATGGCCGATATATATATGAGGTTGATCACCTCCCAAGGAAGCTAGTCGGCCAAGAAATAGAAGTGGCACCAAGGTTTGAATTGAATCATAAGGCTTCTCTAAGAGTGGCGTCAAGGACACACCACAAAAAGGGTCCCCTTGCGTTTACCCTTAATAGCTAATGGTGATAAGGATGAGCTACAAGGCAAAAATCGAGATATGGTCCCGATTAGAGGGGAAGGGGCATGACATGATCTTCTGAAAGCAACTAGCTGACAAAGATGCTCCCTTTGACTGTAATCCTCCCCCTTACTCATCTTCTCCCCTTCTGCCATCAATGGCAAAGGGTATCCGAGGCTAATTGAATAAGATAGTGAGTAGCTCGCCCTAAATACCTGCTTCTCTTGAAAACTTAGTGAATGGATGAGAGTGAGATCACTCACAATTTCTCCCTCAGTTATGCAAAAAGTCTCTTTTTTTAGAGGCTTCGTGAAAATATATGCAATCTGGTCCTTTGTAGTGACATACTCCAACTTTGCTTGCTGCTCCGGTACTTGCTCCCTCAAGAAATGATAATCAGAATATGCTTTGCCCTTGATTGCATAACTGGATTCTTTAATATGTTGATGGCACTCATATTATCATAGAGTACGGGGATTGGATGTTCATACTCAACGTTAATATCTTTCAAGGTTTGTTTCATCCATAGAAACTTGTGTGCAACAAGCTGCTGCCACAATATATTCTGTGTCAGCTGTAGATAGTGAAACTGTTGCTTGTTTCTCGCTTAACCAAGATACAAGGCAATTTGCCATGAAAGAATGCTCCTCCACTTGTGCCCTTCCTATCATCAATGCTTCTTGCCCAATCCGCTTGCACATATGTTGTAAGGGAGAAATCTTCAGCTCTTGAATACCACAATTCAAAATCCATAGTCCCTTTTAAATATTTTGATATTCTTTTGACTGCATCAACATGGCTTTCCTTCGGAGGTGCCCAAAACCATGCCATCAAACCAATTGGTTGCATAATATCAGGCCTTGTAGCTGTTAGTTATTGCAAACTTCCAATCACGAATGAATATGCAAATTTGTTTGCAGATTTTATAGTACCAAATTTATGGCCTAAGCATTGGATCTGCAGTGTCTTATTGATTCTTAAGAAAGTCTTGATAATTATTAAATCTGATATATCCCATAATAATTTAACATAGCATATGTTGAAATTCATTGAAAAGTTCAATGGTTGAATTCAGCTACTGATATTTACCATATTTTTCTCTCTTAAAAGTTTTCTTGATGCTAATTGGCTTTGCAGGATGTCATTTTTCATTTGAAAAAATTCTAATCCAGAATATGGCTTCTATTACCTTATCTAGATAACATGTGGTTTCCTGCTTCTAGGATGAAGAAGTTTCAGAAGTTAGATACGTTTCATGGAAAGAGCTCAGAGAGCTTTTACTGAAGAAAGATGCAGCGTATGTTCCATATGACATAAAGGGAAAATATGGTCAACTTTTTAGAATACTTGATGATAGGTGAGCTTTGTCAGATATTTATTGCAAAATTGCTTGGAATTCTTTTTGTATTTGTATTTGTGGACCATTTTATTTATAATAAGAGGATCATGTTGCCTAGTTGTATTATATTTACGGCATTTTTGCAAAAACACTATTTACAGGGCTGAGAATTCTCAATTTTTTCTTTTTAGCGTGCTATTACTTCAAGATATAACATAATATTCATCAGAACCAGGAAAAAACATGAAGTTAAATGCCTTGGAGAAGGCCTAAATGAGATAAAGGTGGCTGTATTTCACTTATATGCGATACAAATGTTTTAATGTAGTTGTCATCAATAATTTTGTATACTTGTAGGTTGTCATTGGTCGTGCTCTTAGTTATGTATTGGTTGGTATGGCTGGGAACTTGATGTTTGTAGTCTAATTGATGCACCTCTGTAATGGCCACCCCCGGATTGGAAATTTGCAAACTCTGATTTTTGCCAAAAGTCTGATTTTTTGGTATTTTTTCTAATTTCCATTTTTAAAAAAAAATAAGGTTTTGGTGTCTTTCTGATTTTCTTTTTGTTTTTCTGGTAAGATGTATGCAATGCTTGGAATTGACAAAAAATACAAAGAAACTAACAACAAATACTTTACTCCAAAGAGAGAAATAATTCTGATTTTATTTTATTCAAATAAAGACTAACATAACCGTACCAGGCTGTACGGAACTGGAAATGAATGGACAGCTACCAGATTTTTCTTGTAACTCTGTTTTCACCCCTTCTGTCCCTAATCCTTACACAGCAAAATTAATATGACATAGATCTGGAAATTGCTGTCATAAGTATGATCCCTTCAAACCCTCAAGTTGCCTGGCACTCCAAACTCCAACGCTAGATTGCAAATTAATAGTTTGCTAATGAAATTATCAGTTTCTGAAGCTCTGTAAATCTGCTCGGATCTGGAACTGCTGTTCTGCACAAACTCCAATGCCACCCTCCTAGGATAATTATTTGGCTCACAATTCCGTGCAGTTGGCTGTAGATGTTCTTGAAGCTGTTGTATGAAGTCAAAAATGATCAGAACTTCTCCTAATTCTGAATTCCCAATAAATCTCTTCCAATAATTTCTGATGCAATCTGAAAGTGAATATCTTCATGAATATCTTCTACTGATTTCTTCTGAATTTGAAGCACAACTGAAACCCTTGTGTGAAGTTTCCTATAAGCCACCCTAGGGCGATCTCTCACACCTGCAGGTAACTGAATCAGGAAGGAAATTGTCCCTCTGATTGGTGATTTGAGAAACCCTAGTTTCTCTTGTCCAAGCCAAAGGCAAAGTTCTCCAAAAAGCTGAATGAATAAGGATTTTTTACCTCCAAAAAGTTTTTTTATTCTCTCCAAGAAGCCAAGTTACTTTTAGGGCTGCACTCACTTTATTTTATTAATAAAATATTTGTACTTTATTGTTTAAACATTCTCCCTCCAAAAATGGCGTCCAAGTCATGAGCTCCATTATTATTATTTGATCTTTAAAAAAATAATCTTATGCCTCCCTAGGTAGCCGTATCACTTGGTGGACCTCTCATTAAGCTACTTTATTAAAAATTTATAAAGCACTTTATTATAAAATGCTTTATTAAAACATTATAAAGTATGGCCCCTTTATTAATCTCTTTATTGAAATAATATAAATTACTTTAGTAAAGTATCTTTATTTTATAATAATAAAGTCTCTTTTTTATTTTATTTTAATAATGTAGCCTTATTATTCAAAAAATCACTTTAGAATATAATATTAAAGTAACTTTATTATTCCCCAATAAAGTACTTTCATTTATTTATTTAATTTAAAGATTAAAGTTAATACCTTATTAACTTTAATATTAAATATTTATTCCGAACCCCCCTCACCAGATCACATGAAGTTGAGAACTGATGTTGTTTGTGGTCACTTGATGATGCCTACAAGTAACTGGCCAACTGTTCGTCTCCCCCTAAAAAATAAGGATCTCCCTAAAATTTAAGAAACTATCTCCAAACATCCAAAATAACTCACAAAGCCTCCTGCCAATCTTCTCCACAAAATTAGGCCTCCAAAAAAAAAGGAACCCCTCCTAAAATTTAGGAAACTGTCTTTGACCCTTGGCAATATGAGATAAACTCCCAAAATGCAGTCAGAAGATGTCCTCTATGAATCTGCAACCTCTAGATGGGTTCCCTATCTGTCTCATTGGCCTACAGGACTACACTGATAGACCAATCCGTAGAAAATAACTGATGATCAGGAATGGTTGTGTTGTGAGGTTTTCACACCATCGCCCCATCGCGAATGGGGACCCCCCTGTTTCGCTTCAGCGATAAGAGTGGTAGTCTTTGTTGGTGGTAGTTTTCAATTCCCTAGGTCCGACAAGTGAGGTTTGAGTATTTTGGCCTGCTGGGAAGTCATGCTTGTCTGGGATTTGGGCGAGAGCTAAGCTGTGTTTGTCATGGGGAGGGAGTTGAAAACAAGTGATTTGTGATAAAATGAGTTAAAACCCTTTGAGAATCCTTGTTCCAGCTTCAGTTTGACTTTAGAAAGTCATGATAGATTGTGGGAGGTAGCTTTGTTGAAGGCGCGCTGAATCCTGAAATTTGGCTGAGTCTGAAATTCTTTGAAAGCCCCCAAAATCTAGAATCTGCACCTTAACTCCTATGAAGTTGGAACCTATCTCAAACATCCTGAAAGGTATTTACTATTTATACAAATATAACTTAAAGTAAATCAGTCTTATACTTAAATGTTATATTTGTATAAATCCTCTTGCCCCTGAATTGAAAAATTGGCTAAGTACAAAATCTACTCTGTCCCATGCCAGGTCGGATTCCGACCTACAAGAAAGATTTTGTCCTATGACCTTCAAATTTCCGCCCTCTCTCCAAGCAGCAAACTTGATCCAATTGTGAATAAGAGTGATTTTCGAGTGAGAATGATGAAGGAAGCCAACTAAGGCATCAAGGAAAGGGGTCTTTGGCATGGGGAAACTTCACCTCCTATGGGACTCGGAATTGTCCTATGCATGGGACATTTCCGTTCCCATCATCTTATGATTTCTGCCCATTGTTTTGAGGTGTAGATTGGTGGATTTTGACTTTGGAGTCATGTCTATTTGGCGAGATGTGAAATGGAACAATTAGGAAGGGTAAAAATTGATTATGCATGATGGAACTGTTTATCCGTTGGGGTAACCTGATCTAATTGTAGTATGCACAGAACATGATATATCTAAAGTAAATGACAAGTATTATTATTTATTCTAGTCAAGTGATTACAACATTGTCTCCGCATCGATGATGCCCTTTTCGAAGGTAATACAAGTATATAAAGGTCCGAAGGGACGCGACGGTTGACAACCGCGCACAACTCCCTAGCCTCCGGACGTAACTAATTCCCAACCGACACATCCGTACATTACACCCGACAACATCATCCCCCCCAAAAAACAAGTTGTCTTCGACGACTGCACAACAAAATTGAGAACAAAAGTAACCAGAACCAAATAATCACAACTGAGAAGAGGGGGTCTGAGAGGGCATCCCTGAAGAGGTGGAAGCTGCTAACTGGGCTCGTAACGCATAGACCTGCTCCGTCCGAGCTCTCAAATCCCGCTTTGCAACCATGCGGTGCTCCAGGGCATTCTTCACCATTATGGCAGCCTCCAACAATTCTTTCTCTTTCTGGTCCGCAACCTCCTGAGCCTGGCTGAGAGAAGTGTCCAAGGCACGCCGCTCGGCGGATAGCTCCTCTAACTGCTGCGCAAAAGAAAGTCGCTCCTGTGCAATATGTGCCTCCCTAGCTAAATGCGTTGCCCTGGCAGTTTCCACTTGCGCCACCAACCCCCGGCGCTCTGTCACCTAATCGGCCTGCTGACGAGCTAACTCTTCGGTACTCTGAGCCAGGTCGCGCTCTATGGCCTCAACCTGGGTAGCCAACTCCTCCCGAACACTCTGCGCGGCCACCCGTGCCATCTCCCGTCCTGCCGAAACCTACTCCGTACTCCTCAGGGCATAATAGCCTTCCCTGAAGGCTTGCTCGATCTGCCGTACTAGAGTCTCTACATGACTCTCTACCTCCGGCTCTGTAACTGCCCAAGCGGCCAACATCTCCGCTGTCTCTACAGTGGGCCATTCGCCTGCCTCAAAACAGGCTGTAACTGCCCAAGCGGCCAACATCTCCGCTGTCTCTACAGTGGGCCATTCGCCTGCCTCAAAACAGGCTGCAAAATCTATGGGGCAGCTAGTCCGGACAAAAGTCAATAGGTCCTCCAAACTGGCGACCACACTCTCCCTAGCCCGAGACTGTGCAGAAGCCATCACTTGTCGGCCACGGGCTACCACATCGGCAAAGAATGCCTCAATGTCATCCGTGGGCTCTAGTGGAGGCGGAATGAAAGAATCCCCCAATCCGTTTGTGATTAGAGTCCTTGTCTCCCCGACATGTACGACCTCTGTGCCTACATCCTGTGTGGTATGTCCCACCTCCGTTCCTCCATCCTGAGCAACCTCCTCTGCCAAGTGCGTAGCCGTAGGGGGTGCGACTGCATCCAGATCAATCACCTTGGGAGATACTTCTCGTCTAGGAGAGAGAAGTGTCGTGCCCACCGGGGCCAATGGAGCCATCTGGAAACGTTGGCTAAGCCAACTACACATGCCTTTAATGGAGGACGGATCAGCTCGAGGTGGGTCCAACAAGGCCCTGTCAACCGTCACCACGGCATCAGTCCCAACCACATCCAACTGTACTTGGCCCTCTAGTACAGGTGGATCCAACTCCTCTATCCTGCTTCCCTCTACCTCTGTCTCCACCGAGGGTAATGCCTGCGGGACCACTGACGGGGTCATGTCGACTGGTGTCCTCAACTGACCAAAAGCGGGGGTAGTCTGTGTGCCCAACGCCGTTGTGGAAATCAAATGTGCAGTCGCAGAGAGCATTGGTGGTGTAAATAGCACCGGTGGAGGCGTGGCTATGGTAACAGCCACCTTTGTGGTGTCCCCCTCTACTGTCTCCTCATCCCCGTCACTCTCAGATGTCGCCTCTCGTCCGCTGTCTATGTCCTCTGATGCAGATTCGGAAACTGTCTGTCGTTGTCGCTTCTGCCTTGGGAGAGCCTTCTGACCAGTCAGAACATCCAAATGTTTCCAGCACATAATGGGAGGCTCACTGGGAGCCAAGGGCCCCGGTTTAACTTCTCTCGACAAAGTGGCCTCCAGGATCTGTCTGACCAATGCGTCTAAAAGCAACCCGATGGCATAATGTGGCATGTAGAATGTCTTGTGCTGGAGCGTCATAAACTCATTCATGCGCTCTGATAACAATTCTGCCCAGTCATAGATCTTACCCCCCATCAAGTTGTTCATCAATGATATCTGTGGAAACGAGATATCGGAAGCCCTGCTGGAACCTGTAAGTCGGCTCTTGACCACGTCCATGAGGCTACGCCAATGCCCTTCCCTCACAAAAGATTTCTTCACCCCTCGACCCTGTGAAAATTTCCTGATAGATTCCTTCTCTGCATCGGAGAGGTTGTGACGGCATATCATCCTGATATAGAAATCTTTCACCTCGGTTGTGAGTTTCTTGCCTTTGAGGTCGATCTTTTGCCCTCCGTTCGGCAACCCGAATACTCTACGAAACTCCTTTGCAGTGAAGGAAATCTCAACGTCACAATCCATATAGGACACGGTGCTAGTGCGAAGGTGTTCATCATACGTTTCCACCATTGCTCGCAGGGGACCCTCGAATTCTTTGATGCAAAAATTGGCATCTAGATGACCCACTGGACCTGTGCCCTTCGAAGACTTTCCTTGACCGGGTCGCTATTCCGTGTCTCCTGCCACCACCGCCGGCAGTCCAAGCCGTTCAAACCCTCAAACATTACGGTTTGAGGTGTGACATAATCCCGAAAGGAGGATGGTGCAGTCATCTGGCTGTGCCCTTTTTGTCTATTCTTCTTTCTCCCCGTGTCTGTACGACCTGCAACTCGTACTCCTGAGGGTAACACCTGCTCATTTTTATCCATATCCCTACTGCTGTCTGTCAACTTCGTCCGCCAGTTGCGTTTTCCGGCTGATTCCATAACGGTATTCCGGTCTTCTATATACAAAATAAATAACTGATAACAACAAGTAACTACCTTCAGGACCGTCTAACTGCCAGTCACGGCTCGCTGTCTTTTGCTTAGTATGGCAACCATAACTAATGTCGCACGTCTTTGCCGTACGTAACAGGTCGCCTCACACTTTGCATAATTGCTTTGGGCTGTTTAGGAATTCGTACGCTGTACAGTATGATACCCTAAGGAAGATGGGCGGCCTTTTTGTATTCTCTGCTTGTTCAAGGCCGTACGGCCTGATCTGTCTTTCCCTCTTTTGGATTGAAGGTGGCGCTTAACCACGACTTACTTAACACTCTGCTATTGCTCCGGGATGTCGGTATTTCCATTCGGCCCACACATTAAGCGTGCTTTAAGTGGTGACACGGTATTCTTTAGTGTCCACACGGCTCCGTTCTTCCTACCCCCCGAGTACCTTGCTTACGAACCAAATGGTTTCGGGAGCACAAGTGTTTGGCCCTCCTAAGGCGTGGGCTAGGTCTGGTGGTGTCTTTCTTTGGCTGCCAGGATTCTCCTCTTTTGTCCCCGCGTTGTCTCTTAAACCTGCCCAATGAGTGAACATATATGTGTAAGTGCTGGCTTCGGACGGCGAATGGCAATCCGTATCGCTCGGAAATAATGCACTGTGTAGCCGTACGTACCCCGCCTTCCTGTCTTCGTGCTTCCCTCTGCTGCTCTTGGCGGACGACTTAATGTTTCTGAATCCACTAATGGGACCGTATGGAGCTTTCGGTGTTTACCTAGTCCGAAGGTTGCATGATTGTTGCACCGCACGGATGGATTATGTCTTTCGCCTTTGTGTTTAGAGGCCCGTGCGGTGTGTTTAGGGCTTATGTTGTGGGCCCGAATGCCACAGGCCGTACGGTGTCTTGCGCCTCTCCTCTTTCGCGTACGGTGTCTTATGCGTCACGGTGTTTTCCAACCATACGGTTGTACGGGCCCGCCCTTGGTACTGCCACGACCGTACGACACCTTCTCCTGCTCGAACGGTTTGAGACCGTACGGTGTCGTGTTTTTGTTCACGCCGGTTGGTTCGAGACCGTACGGTGTTAGGTGGTCCTGTACGGCTGTTGTGTGGTCCCGTACGACCACCTGCCATATGGTGTATTGTGGTCCCGTACGGCCACCTGCCGTACAGTGTCGGGCTGTACGTCATTTTTTTTTTATAAGCCTTCTGGTGGTTCGTTGTACCGCTCTGGTAGGGCTTTGGGCCTGTCGGTGGCTTCTCGCGTCGTTCGTGGTAGGGTTTCAGTTTAGACCCATTTATCGTGTCGGGGACTTCCTTGCCATCGAGCATCCACAGTTTAATCGCCCCATTATCACCAACTTGGCGCACCCGGTACGGCCCCAGCCACTTAACTTTAAACTTACCCGGCTTGATTTCGTTTTTTCCATTGTATTTCAGTACCAGCTGACCAGGAGTGAACTGAACGCGTTTAAGATGTTTATCGTGCCAGGCCTTTCGTCGCAGTTGTGCCACCTCTGTTGCCCACTGTGCCATTAGGCGACGTTCGTCCAGTTTGTTTAAGTTATACAATTGCTCTCGGAGGCTTTCCATATCTCCCAGTCTATTGTCCACTGCTACTCGCAAACTTGGCACCATGAACTCTATGGGGACAACTGCTTCCTGTCCGTACATCAACTGGAAGGGCGTCTGTCCGGCGGTGACTTTGTAAGTTGTTCGGTATGCCCATAACATTGAGGGAAGTTTTTCTTCCCAGTCTTCCTCCTCTACTCCACAGGACTTGTAAATTACTGAGACTATTATTTTGTTGGTGGCCTCGACCTGCCTGTTGGCCCGAGGGTAATACGGACTGGACAAGGAGTGAAAGATTTTGAACTCTGTTGTCAACAGTCGGATGACATGGTTAACAAAGTGACCTCCTCTGTCACTAGTCAATTGCACCGGGATGCCGTATCGTGTTATGATTTGCTCATAAATGAACTTGGCCGTGCTCAAGGCTGAGTTGTCCGGCAAGGCCCGTGCTTCTGCCCACTTCGTCATGTATTCGGTGGCTACCACTATGTACCGCCATCTTCGGGCCCTACTTACCTTCAGAGGTCCGATGAAGTCGAGTCCCCACCGTTCGAAGAGTTCCTACGCTTGGGAAGGTTGTAACGGCATGAAGTCCCGTTTTAATGGCTTCCCGACCCTTTGGCAAGTGTCACATCCTACCACCCACTCTCGGGCATCATTGTGTAGTGTGGGCCACCACAATCCTGCCAACAACACCTTCCGTGCTGTTGTGTTGGGTCCCATGTGTCCACCTGCTGGACCTTCGTGTGCCTCCCGTAGCACACTTTGGATTTCCTCCTTGAGAACGCACCTACGGAGTACTTGATCTGGTCCCATTTTATACAGCAGTCCATTTATAAGTGAAAATGTTTTACTTCTCAACACCAATTTCCTTCGTTCTCCAGGTGTCATCTCCCTCGGAACCTGTGACGTTGAGAGGTATTCGCCAATGCTCATATACCATGCTGGGAGGATGGCTATACGAAAAAGGTGTGCATCCGGAAAGTCATCATTAACTCCTTCGGGTGGTTCTCCAGATTTGAGTCGGGAAAGATGGTCCGCAATCACATAGCTTTTTCCTGGTCGCACTATGATTGTGAACGTGAATTCTTGAAACAATAATAGCCATTTGCTTATTCTTCCCTGAATGAACGGCTTATTTACCAGGTACATTAGTGCTTGATGGTCCACATAGAAGGTAAATGGTGTGGCGAGAAGGTAATGTTTGAACTTCTGTATTGCGTATATCATACCGAGAGCCTCTCGTTCGGTGGTGCTGTAATTTTTCTCAGCCTTTGATAGTAGTCTGCTGGTAAAATATATCGGATGGTCGAGACCGTGCTCACCAACCTGTGCAAGGGTTGCACCAATTGCAAAGTTGGAAGCATCTACGTGTACGTGGAATTCCCTATCCCACTTCGGGTACACGAGGATTGGTGCCCCGAGCAACCTTGTTTTCAACTTCGTGAAAGCAGTGTCCTGTTCTGTACCCCATACGTACGGCTCGCCCTTCCGTGTCAACTTGTCTAGAAAAAGTTCTTAACAAATCGTCTGTAGTAGCCGATGTGCCCTAAAAAGGACTTTACTCCTGTTACGTCTGTAGGGGTCTCCAGCTCTACTATCACTCGGAGTTTGTCCGGATCAGTTTTTAACCCTGTTTTACACACTATATGGCCCAGAAGCTTCCCTTGTGGGACCATGAATCTACACTTTTTTGGGTTGAGTGCCAACCTAGCTCGGCGACATCTTTCCATGCATTCTCCCAGTGCTACCATATGTGTATCCTTGTCGCTGAAGATGGACCAGTCATCTAAGAAGGCTCGAAAGTTCCCCACAGACATCTTGTCAAAGATGTGGAGGATGATCCTTTGAAATGTTGCGGGTGCGTTACATAGGCCAAAGGGCATTCGATTGTAGGCGTACACTCCATCCTCTACCACAAACGTTGTTTTTAACTTATCCTCTTCAACGATGGAAATCTGGTTGTACCCAGAGAATCCATCCATAAAGGAATACATCTCATGCCCGGCCACTTCCTCCAGGATTGTATCTGTGAATGGAATAGGGAAGGGGTCCTTGATAGTGACTGAATTGAGGCATCGAAAGTCAACACAGATCCGTATCTGGGTGGTATCTTTCTTCAGGGATATTACTATGGGAGATACCCATTCACTTGTCTGTACCTTAAAGATAA
>MU223303.1:1197556-1222953 GCA_018584345.1 Thuja plicata | reverse complement strand
ACTAAGTCTTTTAAGGGATTGTTATCCAATGTGGATAATTTTATAGCTCCATTATCCCGTACCTCCACAACTTTATAGGGTCCCAACCAGCGTACCTTGAACTTGCCTGGCTTAATTTCATTTTTTCCGTTGTACTTGAGTACCAATTGGCCCAGTTTAAAATTCATTTTCTTTAGGTGTTTGTCATGCCAAAATTTTCGTCGCTCTTGTGCCACCTGGGTGGCCCGTTGGGCAAGTGTCCTCCTTTCATCCAATTTTATTAAAGTACCGAGTCTTTCCTTTAGACTTTCTGTATCTCCAAGTCCGTGCTCAACTGCTATTCTCAAGCTTGGTACTTCATATTCCATAGGCATTACACCTTCTTGCCCAAACATTAATTGGAAGGGTGTGTGCCCAGTGGTGGCCTTGTAAGTGGTCCTGTATGCCCACAAGACTGTTGGTAGTCTTTCTCCCCAATCTCCTTTTTCTACTCCGCAAGTCTTATATAGGATTGATACTAATATTTTGTTTGTGGCCTCTGCTTGGCCATTTGCCCTTGGATAGTACAGGCTGGAAAATGAGTGAAAATTTTTGTACTCATTTGTCATTGTTCTGATTACTTGATTCACAAAATGCACCCTCCTGTCACTCGTAAGCTGAAGTGGTATGCCGAATCTTGTTATTATTTGTTCATAGAGGAATTTTGCAGTACTGAGAGCTGTGTTGTCTGGGAGTGCTCATGCCTCGGCCCATTTTGTAATGTACTCAGTTGCTACCACTATGTATCTACATCTGTGATTATTGCTAGTAGGTAGGGGCCCTACAAAGTCCAACCCCCACCGCTCGAACCACTCTTGTTGTTGGGATGGAAACAATGGCATGAAATCTCTTTTCATGGGTTTCCCTGCTCTCTGGCACGTATCACAGGTGAGCACCCATTCCCAAGCATCTGCATACACAGTGGGCCACCAGAGTCCTGCCAATAGTACCTTTCGAGCTGTTGCATCAGGGCCCATATGGCCTCCGGCTAACCCCTCATGTGCTTCTATTAGGAATCCCGAGATTTCTTCCTCCATCACACATCTCCTCAAGATCCCGTCTGCCCACATTTTATATAGTAGTCCCTCTATTAACTGAAATGTTCTGCTTTTGAGGTCAATCTTTCTCCTTTCCGCGACTGGCATTTCTTTTGGAAATGTGGCTATTGAGAGGTATTGTCCTATCCCTTCATACCATTGAGGCAATATGGCAATTTGAAATAGGTGGGCATCAGGGAAATCTTCATTTATTCTGTTCCCAGAAGCTTCTCCCGACTTGATTCTTGATAATTGATCTGTGATTACATGACTCTTAACAGGCCTGACTATGATTTTAAAAGTAAATTATTGCAGGAGGATTAGCCTTCTGCTGACTCTCCCTTGGATTATAGGCTTATTCACCAGATACATGAGTGCTTGATGATCAACAAAAAATTTAAAAGGAGTAATTAATAGGTAATGTCTAAATTCCTGAACTGCATAAACCATACCTTCTCTTTCAGTGGTACTGTAATTCCACTCTGCTTTTGATAATAGCCTACTTGCGAAGTACACTGGATGGTCTAGTCCTTCCTTCCCCATCTGTGCCAAGGTGGCTCCTATTGCATAGTTTGACGCATCCACATGGACGTGAAAGTACTTGTCCTAGTCCGGATATATGAGAATTGGGGCACCTACTAGTCTCTTCTTCAGTTGCTGGAAAGCCTCCTCCTGTTCCTTCTCCCAGCAGAACTGCTCTCCTTTCCTGGTAAGTTTTTCTAAGGGTAGAGAAATTCCAGCAAATCCTTCTATAAATCTTCTATAGTACCCCACATGTCCCAAGGACTTTACTCCAGTAATATCGGATGGAGCTTCCATCTCCACAATTACCTTGATCTTATTTGGATCTGTTTTCAATCCTTCCTTACACACTATATGGCCTAGCAGTCTGCCTTGTGGAACCATGAATCTGCATTTCTTTGGATTCAAGGCTAGACGGGCCCTTCTACATCGATCCATGCATTCACCAAGGATCTTGAGGTGGTGCTCCTTTTTTCTATATACTGACCAGTCATCCAAAAAAGCTGTGAAGTTCCCCACGGACATGCCATGAAAGATATGGAGTATGATTCTTTGGAAGGTCGCTGGCGCGTTGCATAATCCAAGGGCATTCTATTGTAAGCGTACACCCCATCCTCCACTACAAAGGTGGTTTTTAACTTATCTCCCTCTGCAATGCTAATCTGATAATAGCCTGAAAACCTGTCCATGAAGGAGTATATTTCATGGCCGGCAACCTCTTCTAGGATGCTATCAGTAAAAGGAATAGGAAAGGGATCTTTTATGGTTACCGTATTCAAGCACCTGAAGTCCACACATATACGGATTTGGATCCCGCCCTTTAGTGATATAACTATAGGGGACACCCAATCACTAGTTTGTACCTTGAATATGATGCCTGCCTCGAGCATTTTTGTGATTTCCTCCTGAAACTTGGCAACATAGTTCTTATTCATTCGATAAGGTTGCTTGTGCACAGGTCTTGCCCCTGGTATCAATGGTATCCGATGGACACACACTTCCGATGGTACTCCTTTTAGGTCTTTATATGTCCATGTGAATACATCCTTGTACTCAAGGAAGATTTTCAATGCTGCTCCCTTCAATATTGGGTCCCAGTCGTCCCCTACGAAGATTTCCTTGGGTTCATCCTTCTCGCCCAAATTTATTATTTGCAGTTTAGCCTCTTTGTATTCTATCTTTCCACCAAATGTGTGTGTTGGTTTGTTATTGATGGTTGTTGTGCCTTCCTTGTATTCCTTATACTCCTCAGGGTAATTCTCCTTCGCTTCTTGGATTTGCAACGTATTGCACTCTGGCTGGAATACCTCATAGTCGCCCATCTGCTAGTGGAACATGCCATTGAGGGAACTTGTCTCGTCTTCCAAACATTCCCCTAGCCTGAGCACTCCATCTGGTTCGGCTCCTTTGTCTTCTCCCTCTGAGTCAGATGCGAGATCCTGACTTACACATTGATTCCTCAGGTCTATTGTGTACTTTCTCCCGTCAACCTCTATGGATAAGGTATTCTTTTTCCAATTATGAGCCTCTCCCTAACAATTCATCGTACCCCTTCTTTTCTAGAGTAATTACCACAAAGTCAAGGAGAAACTGTTGTGTACCGATCCTTACCTTTTGCCCCGTTAAGGTTCCTATTGGTTTGATTCCGTGTTGATCTGCTCCTACCAATTGGAATGTGGGCGGCCAGAGAGTAGGTTTTCCTAGTGCCTTCCAAGTCTCCTCCGGTAGAACATTCACCCCGGATCCTTCGTCCACAATAGTATTAGACAGTTTGCACCCCATTATCTCCATTTCCACTACTGCCGCTATTCTCCCTGCCCCTATAGTGAATAGAGTATCCGCCTTATGTGCTAGTTTTTCTTCTCTCTCCTCCTCCTTCAGGGTTTCCTCTTGGCTGCTTATTCCTTGTGACATTACTACCCGCAGCTGAGGTAATGTTTCTAATAAATTAATAATTTTTACCGGAATAGTGGTTTCCAGTACTTGTTTCATGATGCTAGGTACTGGTCGGTTATTTGGGGATTTAGCAGCACTTCCTCTTCCTCCCTCTGGCATGTTATTTCTAATCTCATTACTTGCTTCTTGAAACCTTTCTTTTTCTATGGCTATGTCGGGGTATGTAAGCTGCTTGGACTGCATTCTTGTTATGGCGAATACTTCATTCTCTAATTCTGCAATGTCCAGCGTGTTCACCCCCTTTTGTCTAGGGCTATTGGCATCCTCATGATTTCCTGGTCCACACCATTTACATAACATCCCTTCATTTTGTCCTCCTCCGCTCTGACAGTCTCGTGCAAAGTGTCCCCACTCATTACATCGCCTACATTGAATCATGGGCCTTCCTTTAGAGTCATACTGGATGGCCCTCTGAGGTGTGTTGTTGTTACTGTTATTGTTGTTGTTGTTGTGGCTCCCTCGTCTATTGTTTTGGTACCCTCCAGGTGAGGCTTTTGTGTTTGTGTTCCGTGGGGGGGTGGCCGGTGGTGTGGATTGTTCTCCTTGAGTAAAAAACACTTGAGCACTTCGTGCCTTAAGATTGTAGGGGCAATCTTTGATTGTGTGGCCCAGCACTTGGCAGATATCACAGAAAGCTTTGCACGGGCACGTTCCTTTAGTATGTACCTCCTCACAATCTGTACACCAAAGTTCCCTCCCCTCTCTTTTTTCCTCCTTACTTCCAGTAACTTCCTTCATCAACCGCATCATGTCTTTTCTCAAAGCCTGGATGGTTTTGGACTCATCACCACTATCTTCTGAGCTCACTTCCGCTTCCATGCTTCTTAGCTTTGGAGGTTTTGTTTTCAGTTTTGATGTCCATTGCTCGGGTGCATGCCTCGCCAAAGGATGATGGTGGTACTATCTTCATTTTCCGCTTTAGGGACGGGTTTAACCCTTCAATGAACCATCTTTTTTTTAATCCATCAATAGGTTTGTTATCCAATTTCCCTATCAGCTCCTTTAATCTCCTGGTATAACCCCTTACTGACTTGTTTTTGCCTTGTCTGGTATTGTAGATTTCCATGACTATCTCATCGTCATCCCGTAACAGTCTGAATTCCTCCTCAAAGGCAGTACGGAGGTCCTTCCATGTGGTTTTCTGAACAGCCTCCAAATCTGTGTACCAATCAATAGCGATCCCTCTTAGTGTGGCAAGGAAGGCTTTTAACCATTCATCTGTATCATTTTCTCCATTGGCCTGCCATATGGTGATACACGTTTTACAGTGTCGGGCCAGGTCATCCGACCCTTCTCCAGTAAATCTGGGAAGTTTCTGCTTCACTATTGCCATTCTTCTCCCTCCTGCTGGGACCCTTCCTCCTGCCGGGATGACACTTCCTCCTGGTGGGACGCTTCCTCCTGGTGGGATGCTCCCTCCTGGTGGGATGCTCCCTCCTGGTGGGACACTTCCTCCTGCCGGGACGCTCCCTCCTGGTGGGATGCTTCCTCCAGAACTAGTGCTCTCTCCTTCTCCTTGTGACTCCCGTGTCTCGGTGGAGTTAGGCGTCTCTCAGTACTCCCTGCGGGCAGGTGTTTCAGGATTCTCTCCTCCTCCCTTCAATGTTTCTAAAATGGCCAAGTTGGCTATTCCTTCTATGGTGTTTTGGATCAAGCTTTCCTCCAGTTGTGTTTCGCTTAGAGATTGGATCCCCAAGTCTCGCAAGCGGCGACGTCTTGCTTCCTGTTGTTGTTGGCCAAGAATCCGCACTCCCGCTTCTTCTTCAGTTTCTTCTCCAGGCCTGCGTTTAGGATATTTGTTTGGAAGCAGGGGCATGAATTTATCAAGTGGACCAAATGTCTAACCAGGAGTCGAGGAACTCCGCAAGGTAGATCCTACACACTGGTGGTACCGAAATTAGTCCGTACCGTGGTAATATGGAACCGCTCTGTCGACTTCCTTTTCCACGTACCGCACTATCCAGGCTACACCCCTCGTGTCTTGATCTTTCCTTGGTATTCCCTCCTCTGTACTATGACCTCCAGGTCCGAACTTAGGCAGCGACGCCAAAATGTAGAATGGTTAATAATGCAAGATATACAGAACAATACAACAAGCATTCAAAGATACCATCAATACAATTACCAATAAATAACTAATTACGAATACCAATGAGAGGCACAAAGTACCATACCAGAATACCAGATTGGCGAGGATATGTTTATTTCTATTTCTATTATCAAAAACCAACCACTCCATACAATAAACCAATTCATATATATAATAGTCGGTTGGTTGGGGAAACCAACGGACGCACCTCCTCGCTCCTAACTACCCTCCCGACAAACATAATTAAGTCTTAATACAAAATGACTTTATTCCATACTGCATATATCTTTCTCTCTCTTTAAAGAGAGACGTTCCTTTGAATGGAGATAACTCTTTGAATGGACATATCCTTTGTTAATAAGACCTTTTCATTATAATCGTCTTCCATATTGCAAATTGGGTCTACCATCAAGAATATACAAATCTAATTGTTTGAACTACTAAATGCTATGCACAACTCTTAATTTAATTTGCTAACTACTTGAAAGTGCGCAAGGCCTGCCACACCTAGACCACACATGTATTTCATGCTAGATTGGGTTTATGTATAGGATTGGGACATCGCAATCAACCTCTACATTGACACAAACTCCTGCTAACACTATTCTAGACTTTTGTTGAT
Organism: Thuja plicata; assembly: GCA_018584345.1. Lineage (NCBI taxonomy): Eukaryota > Viridiplantae > Streptophyta > Pinopsida > Cupressales > Cupressaceae > Thuja > Thuja plicata. Next base: position 1,216,709 of record MU223303.1, on the reverse strand, counting down.
AAATTTATCAATGACGAGCAAATGACCAAAGGAATTAGCAATTCCTTGAAAGATTCCATAATTCTAAAACTCCGAAGGTAGACTCGGAAGGCAAATCCAAGTTGGAGCCACCGAACTAAGATCCACCGATAGAGGAAACCAAGGTTTTCATTTACATAATCAGAGGAAGTTATTATAATTTTTATCAAAAGTCCATGGACCACCAATGAGCACCTTAATCAATCTTCATAAACCACAGAGCTAAAAAGGAATAGGCCTTTAGCCATTGCACTAATATTGACACTATCCTTAAGCTTCTAAACAACATCCTACCCATTTCCTAACTTGATCAATGTTAAGACATAAAGCATGAAACTTACAAACAGAGGACAATTGAAGCCCATCAATTGTTTCATTCATTAGATCGTTAGGGACCACAACCTCAAGCCCTTCCACAGTAGATGAGACCTTGAAAGGGTGCAAAGCTGCCAGCTTCACCATATTCGGGGATCTGACTCCAATTGCTTTATCCACATAGGATGCAAGGTCCTCAGAAAAAATGAGTCAGGACCATATGGAGGGGACATTGAAGCCTTTTCATGGTCCCAACCATTAACCGCCAAAGTGGATGAGACATTGTTCACCCTTGCTCCTTCCTTTGTTGCCATAGAAACAACCATGGTGGATGTGGGAGCCCCCTAGCACCCCCAACCCCCCACCTGGCAACTCCCTGAATCAAATCCTCAATCATTGTCTTCAAAAACATTGAAAATTGCATAGAAAGGTAAATCTTCAGTGGTGAAACCATTCAAACAATTTTTGAATTCTTGATCAATATTATTCAATTTGATAATGAATACCACATTTTTTCATTTATCTTCTCGTTGAATATATCTTGTAACAAAATTGCCACTAAAATAACTCTACATTTTGAAATAAAGTTCTTTTCTGTTTCCATTGCTCTAGTTGTGCAAAAGACACAAACTCTCTCTTTGCATACCTCTTTTGGCCTTTTCTATCAAGCTGTTTCACATCAAAGGTGATGTGAGTAAATCTTAATTGAGCTACGAGAATCTTTGCTTTCCAAGTGATATTGGACACTATGTAGGCCTTTTGTTGCTGATCAGAAGTGGAATCAAATTCCTCATTATAAGATTTTTTCTTTTTCCCTAAAGCCTTTTCCTACATAGACTTGTGGAATTTATCTATAACAAACTCTTAATTTCTTTGCTATTACTAGGACATGCATTGAAGCGAATGCACAACTTTGTCTTAATTATATTAATGATTTTATCACAATTTTCAGGTTTATGGTATTTTTTTAATTATATGATGCTATGTGGTATTCCGAATTTAATTCATAGTTCATCCTTCATGGTGCACACTATTTTCATTTTTGTTTTAAAGGCAAAAAAATAATGCTTATAAAGCCAAAAAAATAGCTTTTGAAAGTGTTTAAACTTTAACCTATGTATATGTGCGGCGCAAGTGAAGAGCTCAAACTTTTTGAGCACCTGGTGGGTACTTGCTGTCAATTGTCAAAAACTCAACAAGTTGAGAAAAAATCACCATCAAAGTCAAAAAAGAAAAAGTTAAAAAGAGTTTTCTTTTTGTGAAAATGTGATGAAGTCTTTGCAGGTTTGCCAGGATCTATTGGATTCTTCTTGGGCATGTCTCAAACGAACCCAACTCTCTATGGCTACACCTTACCAGAATCTGCAGGGAAGTTGGCTCAGAGCACAGATCTGGTTCGAAGTGGACCCGATCTGGGCGGTCACTAGGTGGATCTAGTAATGTAGAATATTTAATCAATATATTTATCTTTTTATATTGAAGGCATGCTTTCATACCCTCTATCTGTTAATGAAGGGTTTATCGCTTTGGACATATAGCTAGAGCGGAGGTGAAGAAGCTCGAGGAGGGAGTACCTAGTTGTACAAGGTTTGAGTGGGCTTGCATAGAATTGAGAGCAGCACGCACATGTCTGATGAAAAACAAATTTTTGACGTCTATCCTCCCCTTCTAGAGCTTACTCTTCATTGCCTTTTCTTTTGCATTCCTCGTATGCCTTATGTTCTAGTTGGCAGGATATTAACTTAGTTAGGTTGGGATATGAAGAGGTGATGGTAAATGCAGATAACATATTTGTTACTCTTTTGTAAGCATATTTCGTAGTTGGGACTGACTACAGTTGTGTCTCGTCAATATTTGGTTCGGTTCTATACTGATTTATTATTTTGTTAACATTGGTTGCTATGATATTTTGTAGTACAACTGACACACATTTCAGTGAACACCACTATATGTTACTAGGACCTTGCATAGGCTAAGGAAGCTTTCACAACTTCTGTACCATATCAATGTGCACTAGAGCAAATTAACAGAGCAGTTCTGTGTAATTTGTGTTATTCACAATTACTTGGTGTTATCCTGTGTTGCAGTTTTTTCTGTTGTATTTATTGACATTTTAGATTCATCTTCCATCTGGTTGATTTTGCATCTTTTAATTTTTTTTTTCCCTATGTTCTTATTTTTCTACAATTTGTTAGCTTCATTTCAATGTCAAGATTCTGCACTTACTTTGGTGTACACCAGATTCACCAATACAAACAAGGGTCAAACAAAAAAGACATACGAGAAATGAATACAAATATATGTACCCATTATGAAAAGTTATGTAAAATATACAAAGAATAAAAACATGAAATTATGACTGCAATTATTGATAATAGATTTGCAGTGCCAATATACAAAATTTAAAGAAAACCACCAAAAACAGCATAGCTGTGACTTTTGGCAGTGAATCTTCCAAGCCATTGTAGCCTCATAATTAAATATAAACAAGTCTATTAACTTATTTTTTCAGCTAGATTCTCTTATACAGCTACAGATAAAGGAGGTTTGGGGCTATAGGCCATTGGCTGCTAAAAAAACACAAGTGTGGGATTGAAGTCCAAAGGAGCTATGTAAGCTCTAGTGCAACTTGTAAGTTGTGATATGCTAAACATGGATTTTCGGGATCTATATACAATATCTCGCATACTGAATAGTGAGATTAAGTGCAAATGTAGATGGATAAAACAATAGGTTCTGTTAGCATTTTAATTTGAATTTTTCAAGACACCTCAAACTGAAACAGTTTGAGCGAATACCTCACTTCAAATTGTGAAGGGAAGTTCCTTGTAATTTGAAACTACCCTAGACACTGATATATTCTCAAAATGTGCAATTATAGTATTCTTCGAAGTGCATTTTGCACAAGTGATATAACCATCCACTTGTCTTCTTGCTTCTGTATGATCATAAGCCTGTAATATCCCATTTAAAAAGTGAGATTTTATGGATTTTATAAGTGAAAGTGGCTAATTTAGAAGTACAAATGACACCTCCTTCCTGTTAGCTAAATCAGAGACTGGCAATCTCTTCAATATGGACTGGTAACTAATTCCAAGGACCAAATAGCTAAGTTGCACACAAAGTTACTATTTAGATGAACAAGCAACATGGATACAATTTGACAATGTTATTTATGACAATTAAATCATTGAAATTACTAACATAGCTGAACTAACTTGAAAAATAGTTTCAGCAGCATATGTGCGATGCCAATCACAATTAAGAATTGCTTTGCTCAAAGAACTTATTTATACGGTTACAAGATGCGCAACTTTTGGGACATGAATAATCACATTTCATCCCAAAATCACTGTACTCAAATGGAAGTCTTAATAGCTCCTGAAAAAGCAGCAAAGCCATAATTTTTAAAGCAAACAACTAATCTAAACAAATAATAAAATAACACTTAACTAATAGTGACCTAAAAATATGCCTTAACCCTCTATTTGGAAATATAATTTTTCGAAACAACTACTATAAATAACCACAGCTAAAAATAGCAATTTGATGCATGAGCCTTTACTGTGATTCCGATGAGCTCCTGCTCTGAAAACTGTACGATTTTGAAGAATACTAATACCTTTACCATCATTCTCTTCTCCAATTCAACTTTGATGATTTGAACTTTGGGCTATGAAATGACTTTAAACTGAAGATGCAACCCTAGCATGATGATATGACTGCAATCCCTGAATCCGGATCTCTGACTGTCTGTTCCAATCAGCAAATCAAATGTCTATGGCCTAGGGTTTTGACAAGGTTGAAAACATGTAATAACCACCCTCAATTTTTTTGATATTTTTTTTTGACAATATGTTTAAGCTCAACATAAACATATAATTAAGGATAGTTCTTGTCATAATGTGCTCATAAAGATCACAATGCTGTTACAAGTGATGATACAAAATGGCACTGATAAAAATCACTCCCCAAAGTTGCCCAAAATGCATAAAAGCAACACCCACAATGCTCAAAACCAACACCCACAAGTAAATATCTTAATGGATGGCTGAAAAGCTGATTGCAGGTCTGGCAATGGTTTGAAAGAACAATGTTATGGTTTTAACAGTGAGAGAAACAACCTGACTTAATCACCAACAGAAGCCCAGCATACCCAACATGAGTACATGCATTTATATCTCATCAAATATGTTCAGAACTTCACTGAATAATGCTGGAAGCGAAGAATATCAGACTGGAATGCTGATCAGCAAGTCATTCACTTCGAAATCACAACAAATGCACTTCTAGTTTGCCATAATTGAAAATGGACTGAGACCAGTAGCTTCAAACACCATGAACGTCACCCAAACCATAGTTCCAGGACTCGTACTCGACGCGGACTCGGCAAGGTCGACTCGACTCCGGACTTGGGTCTCGGCAGAAACTCGACAAAGTGAAAAAATCCAAGAAATTTAGAGATTTTTTAGGATTTAAAACTCGTTTAATGCACCCTTTTATTGAATTAACCTTAAAGACACAATAACAACATCAATTAGAAGCTAATTTGATCACATACACAAGTATACATTGATCACATAAGTATAAACACAAATTGTAGCTGAAGGAAATAACAAACTTAGATATAAAATTATAAATATTGTCAAATGTATATAAAACTCACGGAATATGAAAATCCATGAAATCAAATGTTCCAAACATATATCAAAACAAAAACAAATCTATGGCTCAGAGGAGCCTGCATCCCTCCTACGAAGGCATCTAAGGTCGGTTGTAGATGAATCAACCATAGTCTCTGCCTGTGACATGCCACCCTCACCAACCTTAGTTGTGCCATGGCTACAACCTCAACCTCTCTATTTTCCTAGTTGATTCACTCAAGGTCCTCGTCACTAAAGATAGGATCCATAGCCTTAGTGATCCACTCAGATTTTCGATCGACCTCCTCTAATGTGATTGGGGTGGTGTCACTGTCCAAAAGCTGTCTCATTCTAAGATGAAGGTTGTAATGAACAAATACTAGATCATTCAACCTCTCCACGAACAGTCTATTGCGCCTTTTGGAGTGTATGTGCTCAAACATACTCCAATTGTGCTCACAACCTGAAGCCTTGCATGGCTGGTGCAATATGCAGATGGAAATCCTCTAAAGGCTTGGTGTTTGAGCACCAAACATTTGCTACCATCTATCTGAGATAAGAAAAAGAAAAAAAAATCACTCATATCCAACTTTGAGACTAAGTTATAAAATCAAATTATGAGCTTAACATATATTTTTGCCTAGCTGCAATTTTTGTGTGACCGGTTTTGCACATTCGACTACAAAAGAGCTCCCCTTGTGCATTATTGAATGTCTCTATCTTGTGGAGTGTAGTTTTGATATTAGTATCACCAATAAACATTTGCTCCAACATTGAATAGAGCCCAGTAAGAACCTCCTCATCCACCTTGAAATCAGGGCGGAAATGTAATGCCGGATTGAGGTAATAAGTGGTTGCATGGATGAGCTTGTGACGTTGGATGTGCCATCTCCTATCAATCATCCCCGAAATGGGATGATACTTACTCTCATCTCCTCCATATATAGATCTAATGACCTCCTTGGTCCTATCCATGCCCTCATATATGTAGCCCATATTAGACTTCTCCCCATCAACAACTTGTTGGAGAACTACTAGGGGCTTAGTGACCTGCAAATATTGTAAAACATTAATAGTTAAAATGTAAGTGTGAACGGAAATAAGAAGAATTGCAAACAAAAGAAGAATATGAATATAAATTAAAAGTAAAACATAATGTAGAATATATATAAAAGTTACTTGCAGGATCCCTGCACAAAGGGCCCAAAAACCTAGCTCATAAAAAATGCAATCTCCCACATCAATCCCTGCAGTGGTCGTAGCATAGGTTGAGGAAGTCCACTCCTCATCAACAAACATGCGCCTCAAAGCTACCTTTGAATGCATCAAGGATTTTAATGTGATGAAATTCGTGGCAAATCTTGTGATTCTAGAACGTGCCAACTCCTTTTGCCCCATATATTGCCTCATTATGCTAAGGATCAATGTGTGATTGTACATAAATTTGGTTTTTTTTTTGGCCTCATCAACGCATGTCTTGACCCATTCAAGCTTGCCAATTCTTCCCGTAAGAGGTCAAGGCAATGGGCTACACATGGAGACCAAAATATGTTCGGGTCTCTCTCCATCAAATGTTTATTTACAAAAACATAATTTGCTACATTGTCCGTTACCACTTGAACTACGTTTTCTTTGCCCACCTCACCAATGACTTCCTTGATAGCCTCACATAAGTATGTAGCATTTTCGACATGTGAGGAAGCATCAATGGACTTGAGGAACATGGCGGAGCTTGAAAATAAAGCAAAATCAATGATCAATCAATAAATCATAAATTACAAAACTCAAATATTTATCACTAAATCAATTATCAAATTCAAATTATTTAATTCATTTATGGAAGTAGAATGATCAATCACCTCTGCAGGAAACAAGAAAATTTAGGAGTGTCCTATTCCTCGTATCGGTCCAACCATTGGTCATGATGGTGCAACCCTTTTTGCTCCAAAACACACACTAGTTCTGTAACTCTGCTTTTACATCATCAATCATTTCTATCAAAAGTGGGCCACTTAACTCAGTATCAGTAGGGGTTTTGAACCCTGCCCCACAAATGGTTATGCCATGTATCATGCCTTGCCAATAAGGACACGTATCACAAATAGATTAAATAAGATAAGTATGTGTAATAAAAATTCATTAGACAAATCAAACTATAAATTTAAAATGTAAAACAATCAAATAAAAAAGAATTACCTCGCTGCAAAAAATGGAATGTTGCAAATTTGCAATAGTACCAAAACTTGCCAATTGCTTTTTTAGCAGCATTATGTACCTCCTTGTTCCAAGGCATCCTCTGAAGCGAGGGCTGTGAACTAGGAGTAGTGCGTGACCCAAAATATCAATCCAACCTAGATTTCCAAACTCTAGGACCAAAGCTAATAGTGCCGCTAGGGGCAGAAGTAGAAGTACTAGCACTAGTAGAAGCACTAGGATGGTACGAAGGCATGGAAGAAACCTCTCCAACACAACTTGCGGATGCGGCTGAACGGGAACCAATACTTGCTAACTCCTCCCTTTGCCTCTTCTTTGTTTCCTTTACTTCTTCAAAAGTTTCTAGTGCCACATAGCAATAGCGAACAACATCGGGAGGTGCTAATTTACACGGTTCAATATCATGGCCACGTATCTCGACAATATGGTATTTAAATTTTTTGATGCCACAATGATTAATTTCTTTACAATATTTACATTTAACTTGTCCTTTTTTTCTACTAGGAAAATTGTTGGTATGTTTCCAAGCATCATCCTTGGACTTGGTTTAGTGGTACTAGCCTTAGGTGTAGGAGTAGGGGTAGACATTGGGAAAAAATATGGTTTTCAAAAGCTCAATGCTGCTGCAATAAGATAATATTACAAAAAAGTTAACATTTGTGCATTGTGTTTTATAAACTAATACGAAAAATAGGATTTCTCCCAAATAAAATGTTGGGTTTTTAAAACTTTTCAATTCTTGAATCTTTTCCTTTCAAATTCAAACTTCAAAGAAAGAACAATCAACAAATCCTACATTTACAAATTTATTCTAAAAAATATAGAGTTCGTTGATTGTTCTTTTTTTGAAGTTTGAATTTGAAAGGAAAAGATTCAAGAATTGAAAAGATAAAAAAAAAAACAATGAAGCTTTTTCTTTAGAAAATATAAAAAAAGCAAAAAATCCATAAAATTTCATGCTTACCTCTTAGAACAAACTTGAAATGAGATGAGAGCTCTTTGCAATTGTTGGTATGGAGCTTTTGATGCACCAAATGCAAGTATTAAGCTTCCTTAATGCTATGTTACCGGATTCCTCTGTTGAGGCCCGAATCCTGGTTCTGGTACGATCTGGATCCTGGTTCCTCCCGGATTCCTCTTGGATTCCTCCAGGGTTCTGGAATGGAATCCGGGTTCTTCCTGGGTTCCTCACTGAGGAACCCAGGAAGAACCCGGATTCCATTCCAGAACCCTGGAGGAATCCAAGAGGAATCCGGGAGGATCCACAGGAATCTAGAAGGATCCGCCGGAATCCAAAATCTGGGCGTCCAAAAACAGGCCAACAGTGACTTTTATTTTTTATTTTTTTACTAAATAAAGTCAAACTAAACCTAATTTGACCCTTCTAAACCCTAATTCGACCCTTTTATGCTTGTGATTTAAATTTTCAGCATTTAATGACAATTTGAGACTTTTGCAAAGTATGAAATGATATAATCATATATTGACAATTATGGATTTATCATTTTATCATTATGTCATATGAGAATCACGCTTCTAACTTCTTAGTATTATCATTATATGTTTCAACTTTGAAGTTTTGAACTAATGATGAATGAGCATTGACATGTTAAATGTATGGAACCTATGAATATACATACATATATAAATTTAAAATATATATATATTTTTCAAAAATGTCTATATATATACCCGCGGAACCAGGATCCAGCCCAAAATTTTTTTTGCCGAATCCCCGAACCCGAACCCGAACCCGAATCCGAATCTGAACCAGAACCAGGATCGGCTACTTAGCCTTAATGTTATTGTTGACGATATTTTGGTCTTCCTCCTTGCTGGTTTCACTTGTATGCACTCTTGTTTTTCTTCTCAACTCACTCTTCTCTTTTTTTGTCAATAGAATGAAATGAGCTCACTTTTAGGGTTGCAAAGACCAAATAGAAGAAAAAGAAACAACTTAAATTTCACATATTTTAATGTTTTTTAATTGCAATTCCCTCTTGTTGTGCCTGCTGAGTCCCATCATCGGGACTCGCCGGGTAATGTGCTAACTCGCCGACTCACGAGTCTGGGTGAGTCACTCCCCGGACTCGTTCGAGTTCGAGTCTGAGCCCTTGGGATAGCCTAGGACTCACCGAGTTTGGGCGACTTTTGGCGAGTTCTTTAACTATGACCCAAACACATCAAAATATCATGGAATGAACCTTGCAGGTCTTGGAAGGGTCTGAAGATCACGCTGAAGCAGTCAGAACGACAAGGACGGACACCCAACAAACTATCACACACTCAGTTCACATCCAAGTCTGCAACTTCGTTTGTAACACTCATAGATTGCTTGAAAACATTAACAATCATGAAATAAGGTAGATATAACTGACTTTTATAAGATATCAGACCTACACAAATCTGAAAGAAGATATTTCTACTGCTGGTACAATAGATACAACAACAATAAATGTTAACAACTCATCATAGTCATTTCTCCACCCTGTTAAGCTTTCATTCCTTCAAACATGATCATGGTGCCTTCCCAGCAAGAGGAGAAAGCACTGAACCCTAGGCCCTTTAACCTGCAAGTTTACATACCCCAACTCGGAGACTGTTGTATGGCCAATAGTGATGATGGTACGGCCTCAAATGATCTTCAAAACCATCCCATGAAAGCTGTACGGTCTGCAAGAAGAAATAAGGCGCCAAACAACAGAGTTACAAAATAAGCCACTCAAGAAATTTACCATACTCAGCCAGCAAGATTGGTAAAACTTGGCACAGAGGAAATGGTATGGCCAGCAAGATTAAGAACCTCCAAAATCCTTCAAAACCCTTAGATATTATTCCCAAACCCAGAGCAGTCTGCAATATCAAAATACCTCAAAGATCTTTATTTCTGCAAACTGAACCTAAAATTCCAGCCTAAGCACAGTGGTGGCCTCTGGATGAAACCACACCATTCTAGCTAAGAATTCTCTTTGAAATCCAAAACCAAAAAGCTTAAGTGGGTTTTCATTCTCAAAAGATTATGGAAGAACCCGAGGTTCAATCCAACATAACAATATCATTCATCAACATCAACATCAACATCAACATCAACATCAACATATGCACAAATGAGCCCCAACACCTCCTTTTATAGCTTTATTGGAGGAAATTTGCAATTTAAAAATTATAGCAATTCCTTTTCCCTCAAAAATGACATATTTGAAATAATAATAACATTTGATGTGCAAAAGCCCCCTTAACTAGGCATCTTACTTTTAAAACACTTTATTACCTTGCCAACAAGCTGCTACACTAATTTGTTGTTATTATTGTTTCTCAACAATTGACAACATCAGTGATATATTATTTAATTATTCAATAACTCACCAAAGTTGCAAAAAGCGCTGAACTTGAATCAAAATCAAACTCTAGTGACATTGGGATGATATTGACAATGTAGGATGCTGATTGGAGTGAACCAGGTGACTTAAAAATAAGCGTGCCCCCAAGAAGTTAGGGGAAAACCCTAGGAGTCTGAAAACATTTTTGAAAGTGTCATATTGATCCATACTGTCAAGTGGGCTCATTTCCAAAAAATAGAAATCTTCAATTACTGAACTTTTGACCTCCAAGTACTTTGGAGTCCTCCTTTCTCTGACCAATCAGCCAACGGGACTCACGAACTGAGCTAAAAGCTCACAAATCAATTTGGCTCAAATTGGGGACATTACAGAGCACTTGAAAGACGTTGAGAAACTCTGGAACTATAACCACAAATCTGCATTGCAAAAGAGGAACCCTGGGTTGGATCAAACCCTTCTTCAATGCTCACTGAAAATCTGACTTGAAACTGCAGCTGTTTTCACCCTTGCTATATATATGGTTGAAACAGTGATATGATGAAGAACCATTGGGTACTATCATAAACAGAATAAGTGTTGCTGCTACAGACGACTAAAACATTTGCATACTGCCATCATGAGGTCTCAATCTCTGCTTTACATTCTTAGTGTGCTTTCAAACTATCCTTGACACTAAATGCTAGCTGAACACTTATTTTGACTCTTTAATTTCATACAAGCTCCTCTTTGGTGATTCTATGTAACTTCAGACCTGATTTGATGTAATCAGACGGCTGTTTCTACCCCTAATGTTATCTAAAATCTTTCAAAAACACCCTAGGTACTCATGTATAACAACCATGACAAATGAACTTGGTCCCCATGGACATAGGCACCTCTTGAAAATACATATGCTACTTCAAATGACTTGGGTGCTTAAATCAGTCACTGTTGCTCAAAACACATTGAAGTGCTTAGTTTGTTCATGTTTGACTCTTACAACTGTGATAGCACTGACCTGGTTGCTTTTGTCAGGCATCTTTGTCATTTGGATCCTTGCAAGCTGCTTTTAGGTGCTCACTTAAGTTGTTTCTGCCATACAAACTCTTAATTTGACTGCCAGGTGCACCTTAAATTCAATTGTATCACTTCTCTCGAGGTATGCCTCGCTCATAGATTTGTAAATAAAAAGTTGCGGAAGTGCGGCCAGGCACACATTTAACTCACCCATGCCACTTAAAAAGACTGATTTAAGTGCTTATTGCTGCTTCTCCTTGTGAATTGATTAGGGTGTAACAGGTTATAAGTAAAGCATGAATGGCACGAGGTAAAATGTAAAACTACATTGTTTTTTCATTTTCTCTGAATTTTTCTGTTTTTTGAATGCATAATGTAAGATGTTATAAAAGGTTGACATCTAAAAGCTCTAATTTGTGCCAGCCATTGAAATCACTCAATTGTGAGATATAAAGCTCTTTGGGTATCTTCTCTTTATTAGTTTATGTTCAAGCAACAAGTTAATTGACTCCGTCAAATTAGTTTACAGCATTTCAAAAATGTGCATGATTAAGTTATCATATTCTTCTGTTTGATAATCCAGGAATTTGACTTGTGGAAGAGTACCTTAAATAAGGAGCAGCAGGAGCTGGCTGTTGGTTTTTGTACTGTGATTCGAAGGCATACAGATTCTCTCCTTGATAGTATGTCACTACATACGGAGTTATCAACTATAAGTCAGTCATGTGATGCCAAGACATCTAAAGCTCACAATCTTTTGATTGTACCATACTCAGAAGAATATAAAAGTTATTTGAAAGATGCAGCTGATCTACTGCATAAAGCTGGAGATGTTGCTGATACACCCAGGTTTTGTGCGGTTAACATACACACACACACACTTTTTTGTTTGTTTGGATGTTGAACTGAATATATTGTGGTAGACCAAGATTTTATGGATTGTCATCTTTGTCATGTGCATGCAGCTTGAAGCGATTGTTGAAAGCTAAGGCTGATGCTTTCCTTACAAATGACTACTACGATTCAGATATTGCTTGGATGGAACTGGTGAGCTTAACTGATATTTTTTCATTAGGTTCCAATTGTTTGAACACTAGAAATTGGCATGCTGTATAGATAACATAAATTACATATTAGTTATGTTCTACTTTTGGTTAGTTTGATGGGTATGGTTATGCCTTGTTGACTGATGGAGATAGCTTGCTAGATGCCAACATTTGGAGTTTTTTGGCAACTGTTGGCAGGTTTATATAGTCTCTTGTAATAGGAAAAAGAGACCATGTGTTGGAATTGTTCCCTTATTTTAACTTTATATAAGTGTATGTAATGAATAAAGAAAACAATTGGTATATCAAATGAAAACTCTCTTGAATTACTTTACAATTCTTGTATGAATTTCACTTTAAATAGGTGTGTATCCATTCATCAAGTAAACATTTGGTTTCCATTGCCTTTAAGAAACCTGGTAGACTAAATGATAGCTATAAATGGTGCAACCAATAAATCCAAACATCAAAGAGAAGACGATTTTACAAAAGGTCTGGTCTATTTGCGGGATGTCTATAAAAGAACATATCGAAAGGAAGTTGAACAAAGGCAATTTCCTCAAGAAGCAATCTGTGTGAACCTAAGAGTGAGTGAAGAAGTAGATATACTCTTCGATTGTTTGCAAAAATTCCTTGCAAGAAATTTTATAATACTGCAAGATCCACATGACAAATAAAATCACGAAGCATGTACACAACAAGACAACATCTCAAGGATAGGAGTTGATAAGAGGAGGAATGAAACACAATTTGATGATTCACTTCCCATAATTAATTACTTCCCTTATACCGAAATAAAAGTGGGAAAAGGTCACAGACCAGTCAAGGAATAGAACATGAAGTGAGATCATCTCTAGGGATCATAGAACAAAGAGAAATGAGATGACTATAACAAGAAATTAAAAAACCCCAACTATATAGGTTTTAAGTCATAATGAAGCATGGGCTGATTTATTGGACCAAGTAGAAAAATTGAAACAAATCGTTTTGGATGAGGGAAGTTGGTAGATAGAGTTTGGAGATTCCTTCATAGATGGGGAAAAAGAAACATACAAAAACAACTTCCAAGGCACTAAAGGTTTGTTTGTTGAGGAAAGTGAGCCAAAAAAGCGAGGGCGAAGAGGACTTCAAGGCAATACGAGTGTATGAAACCCTGAAACTGTAGAATGCGTTGAGGATTCTCACATGGCCTATAGTGCTAGAGAAACATCAGAATGTCTAAGACTCTTTGGTGAGCAGGTTTTAGGCACTAAAGTTGCATCATAAAAAAATATGGTGACCACCATCAAGCCCTATCATTGAGAGGCAAAAATTATCCAAATTTATAGGTAATTGATTAGAGCATTAATTGGTTAATGGAAATCAAACAAACTTCTAGAAGCACCTGGGATATGTTGAAGAAAGTCTTTCAAGAAGAGTTTAAATTGCTGTGACATGATAACAAAACCAAAATCTATTATAAAAACAAGGCAAACAAGAGAACATAAGGGCTTACAATTGTAGACTCAGAATTATTTGAAAAAAGTTAAAACCTAAAAAAGTTGTAGATGATTTGAAGGAAAATGGTTTATTGGAGGACTCATCCCATCATTAAAGAAAATAATGTAGTTAGACCTCCATCCTTTTTAGAATCCTATAACATGGCAATGAATTTGAGAATGAAGATAAAATGTCCTCTCAAGCAAAAAGAAAACAAGATAAAGATGATATTTTGGATGGATGGAAGTAGTAGTAGTGAAAGTGGGACTACACAAACCTTGAAAAGGGACCTGCTTAGCTCGATGAAAGAATTTAAAGCTGAAAAAGAAATCAGCAAGGAAACAAAAGAACTTTGTTGTGTAGACTGTTGATGTTTATAGCGTTAGGAGTTCTCTTTCCCTCCTAAATTCGAAATAAATAAATAAATTATAAGGCCAACTCAAGTGGCGTGATGCTTCATTTTTGTAATGTCAAGGCAATGAAGGGTCAAGACAACGAAGGGTCTTCACTTTGTAACGTCAAGACAATTTTATATGTTCTGCCAGGAGGAATTCGTAGATAAGATAGATTAATATATTTTATTTTTCTAAGAGATTGATACTAAGGAATTTATTATGATCTGCATATTGATAGATGCGATGAATATCACTTCAGTTTAGCCTAGTGTTTGGGCAAATTGTAAAGCAGTCTTCTGCTCTTTCATTATATATATAAGTTATATATTTGTGGCTGGGTTTTCGCTCCTCAAGGTGGAGGGTTTTCCTAGGATAATTCGTTGTGTTCATTGTTGTATCTGTTGTGTCTTATTGTTCATTATTTTTGTTTGTTGTTTATCTTCATTTCTGATATGAAACATTAACATAGACCAGAAGACCTAAGGTCACATTAAAAGAATTTGTCCAAAGTTATTTTGTAATATTTGCAAGGTTTTGGGTCATTCTATAAAAGGGTGCCCATACAATAAAAAAAGTAGGAGCTGACAAATGATCTTTACCCAAGGAGAGCAGTTCACTCCACCAAATACACCGCTGAAGCCACAAAAACAACAATGCATCTCTAGGAGGCTACCATAATAGAAGAGGTAGTAACAACAATAATGTTGAGAGTAGGACTCAAATATAGTATGAATCTAAGGGATGCTTGATCATACAATGCTGAAAATGTAATGAATGGGCACATTTCGCAAGAAAATATTAGAAAAATAACTAAATACAAAGGGTTTTATTCATGTGGAAACCCTGACGGGAGAAAACCGTGGAAAATGACTTTCTTATACAATAATCCCTTACAAACTTTGTAGGCTCAACCTACTAGAGGCACCGACCCCTCATTGAATTCGTGAGAATTTTCCCATTGGAGGCACCTGTTTACCCTCGTGGGGTAACAAAGATTATTTGCTTATAGAAGGTAAACTACTTAACAAAGAATGTATAGAGAACATAACAACATTATATTCATAGATTGATCACCATGTACAAAGGTATTTCTGCATATCATAATCAACACGTCCCTTGCTGGAAGAGAGAAATGCATACATATAGTGTCCAAGGGGATGCGTGTAATGTCCCCGATTTTGGCATGTTTCTGTAGTTGATTGAGTCATCTCATCACCGCGATCCTCGTGAGTTGACGCCTGGTTTTGAGGGTTCTAGTTGGCAGACTTGCTATTTTTAGTAAGTCTGGACTTACTATTTTTAGTAAGTCAATTTGGTCAGTTTCCATTTCTGTCAGGGCAGTATCAGCAGTGATCAATTTCCAGACGATGTTTAGTTTGTGCAGTGCTTTGGCTGGGGACTTACTATTTATAGTAAGTCTATTTTATGGCAGTTGTTATTTTTGGCAGTGCAGTTACAGGCGATAAGATCAGTTGCTTCAGCAGGAGATGCAGGAATCATCATCAGAGTCATATTTGATAATTAATGATGTTAATTAATAACGACATGTTATTAATTAATAAAAGGTTATATTATTATAATAATAATACTTTATTATTATAATGATTTAAGCAGTTGATATTATAATGAATGGTTAACTGATGATAGTTTTTGGAAACTATTGCATCCGAGGTATTATAAATACAAGCTCATTTGTGAAGCTAAGGACCGAATATTGATTATTGAAAATTGTCTTGGGAATTGTTCCTAGTAATTCAAAAATCTGTGCCCTTGCTGAAGTATAAGGGTCAAATTAGTTTCTTGAAGACTGATTATTCTTGGGCTAATCATCAATTGATTGCTGTTGTAAAATCGATTGCATTTCCTTCGTGCTGTTGTATACGAGGAGGCGCTGAATTCTATATTGAATTCGATTGAACTGTGGCCTGCTTAAAGAGGTCGATTTGCTGTGATCACATTCCAGAATTTGATTCCATCGAGATTTGCTTGGAGAGCAAATCCATCCGCTGGAAGTAATTGGTGTCGCTGAAGGAATGTGGGTATCATCGGAGACCACGACTGCAGTGAAGATTGTTATCCGCAGCAGCTTGGTATTGGGACGCGAGGGTTGGAAGACAGCAGCAATCTTCCTTTCACGTGAGCTCTACATCAGCCGCGGTAAGTAAAGTGGCCGCAGTAAACAAGAAAACGGTAAAAGGGGCAGCGTAGTCATAGCTCGGGCGCCAATCAGCACCACAGGTTGTTCCCAATTGTCCACGCGGGTGACTTGCATAGCATTAGGTGGGTCCACGTCTACAGCGGTCAGCAACTAGCAAGGCGACATTGAATTCAGGTTCCTACGTTTTCTGTAGTAAATAAATAATTCAATTGCTAGGTGTTGCAATGTCCCAATCAAATTAAGCCAGTCTAATTTCAGAAGTCTCATACATTGTTATCTCATACAAATAAACGTGTATGCTGGACAAAAGATGTAATATGTGATCTCCCTTTAATTAAATACACGTGAATGTTGGAATTATATATATGTGTGATTTCATATTTAATTACAAGGCATGATCTCTGAAATTTAAATTCAAAGCAAACATTATTTTCTCCAATTGGCAAGGACATTGAATTTGTTAGAGAATTTGAGAAAGAGCCGGACATGCTCATTACAATGCGAGGCGAACCGTCGCATCCGTGTAACTCCCTCGGACGGACCAACCATTTAACTACCCATTTAGCCGACAACATCATCCCCCCAAAAAGAAAGTCGTCTCTGGACGACAACATACAAAATATCCGGGACGGTACCAACACTAAGGGAATGATATGAAATACAAAATGCACGACTAAGAAGTAGAAGCAGGGGGCTTAAGAAGCGCCCCTGAAGAGGCTGGGTGTCCCGCAGTAGAAGAGGCCGACTGCACCAAAGAAGATCCCAACTGAGAACGCAACTCATACACCTGTGTCGTCCTTGCCGCCAACTTCTGTTCCGTGACTGAATGGAGTTCGAGTGTAGATTTTACCATCACTGCAGCCTCTTGAAGGTCCTTCTGTTGCTCCTCGACCTCCTTCTGGGCTCAGACTAAACTAGCCTCCACAGTCTATCTCTTGGAGGTGGATACTGCTAACCTCTGCTCAAATGTCTCTGTCTCCTTTGCCAGTTTATCTTCTAAGGCCATTCGTAATGCCTTCTCGGCTTCCAGCACTTGTGTCCGCTGAGCTAAATCTCACTCCACTAGTGCCAATCTAGTGGCTAGCTCCTCCCAAGCTCTCTCTGAATCCACAAACACAGTCTCTCGGTTAGCTAAGACATACTTTGAGTGTCTCAACCAAAGTAACGAGAATCGGAATCGTCTTGGAATCGGCAATGCCGAATCGAATCGCGAATCGCCCATTAATCGGAATCGAATCGCCCATGAATCGGAAAATTTAAAAAACCCTTAAAATTTAGAGATTTTAACAATTTGAAACTTATTTCATGCACCCTTTATTGAATATAACTTAAAAACACTATAACATCATCAAATAGATGCTAACATACATAAACAAGGAACATAAATGATAAATCCATCACATGTATTACACGTAGAATGTAAATTGTAGCTGAAGTAAACTGTAAAACTAAATGGCAATCATAGGATCATAATGAGTCAAATCATAGAATGTAATAATGTATTATGTAAGATGAAGATCCATAAGACATCAAATCATAAATGTATGTAAGACGAAGATCCATGAAACCGTGAAACGTATGTCTATCAGTATCTGACAATCTGTAAACAAAATGAAAAAACAAGGCTCTAGCTCAAGCTTCATCATCATCCTCATCATCATCCTCAAGCTCAGCCGTAGCTGCAGCCTCAGCCTCTGAGTATCCTGTATCTCGCTGCCCTCTACAAAGGCGTCTAAGGTAAGTCCTAGAGGATTGTTGAGCCATATCTCTTGCATGTAAGATGGGCTCACGAACAACACCAGTACGGTCTGTGTCGGTGCATGAGTGTGTGAGTCTGCCAATGCCTGAACGTGCTCTAGCCTCCTCCTCTACAATGGCCACAGCCTCAGCCTCAGCCTCTCTATCTACTTGGTCAACCCACTCATGGTCTGCCTTAGTGAAGACCGGATCCACAGCCTTAGTGAGCCATTCTGATTCTGGATCAATCTCCTCCAGAATGATCAGAGATGAGTTAGCGCCCAAAATCTGTCTGATCCTAAGATGGAGGTTGTAATGAACAAAGACAAGATCATTCAACCCCTGCACTGACAACCTATTTCTCCTCTTCGAGTGGATATGCTCGAACATAGACCAACTGCGCTCACATCCAGAAGCGCTGCTTGGCTGACTCAGAATCTGCATGGCAATTTTCTGAAGTTTTGGGGTTCCAGACCTAAACAATTGCCACCATCTATTTGAAATAAGGGAAAACAAAAACAATTAGTCTCATATACAACTTTAAAATTACAAAATAAAAAATTAAAATGCACAACTTATAAGTCATAAACTTAAGATTCAAAAATATTTTATTTTTACCTGGCTGTAGGCTTGTCTGAGCATCTATGGCCATCTTGCTAGAGAAACTTGGCCCTTTTTTATTGCTGAATTTGTCTAGCTCAATGGTTGCAGCTAGGCTATCATCATCACAGCTCAACCTTTGAATCACTGTAAATAGGCCGGTGTGAACCTCCTCATCTGCCTTGAAGTCACGACGGAAACGGAATGCTGG
>MU223303.1:1182842-1195368 GCA_018584345.1 Thuja plicata | reverse complement strand
TTACTAAAACTAAAAAACATTTAAGATTTGCAAATTAAAACTAAAAAAATTTAACAAAAAACGAATAAAACAATAACATACAAAAAAACATGAACACTTACCTCTTGCAAATGAGTTGTGGAGTGTTTTTGTTGACTCCTTAGTGCTCCCAATTCCAATGCCTTTTGTGCTCTTCCTTCTTGCTGCTTGGAAACTTATGTTTTCTCCTTTCTATTCTTTTCTCTCACCTTTCACTCTCACTTTTCCTCTTTTGCAAATAGAAGACCCTTTAGGGTTATAACAAACCGGAATGACCTAAAAAAGTAAAAAAAAACAAGTGTTTTTTTATGTTTTTTCATTCACTTTTTGGCTGAGCCGCGCGGCCGATTCATACTGATTCCCGCGGGCCGATTCATGCGATTTTCCCATGAATCGGCGATTCGGGCGATTCATGCCTAAGAATCGCCGATCTGATTCACCGGCTCCCAAAAAATCGGGAGGGCTGAATCGAATCGTGATTCACACGATTATGCGCGATTCTCGTTACTATGGTCTCAACACAATATCTTTTGCCGAAGGCCTGCTCTATCTAGCGAATGAGGGCCTGTACCACACTCTGTCACTAGCGCAGGAAGAGACCATGTCATCACTATATCAGGTGTCTCCTCAGCAGGCCACAACCCTTGCTCAAAACACGTTGCAAAAGTAGCCGGGCACTCCTGCAGTACAAAAGTCAAAAGACGCCACAATTTTGAAGTCACTTCCTTTAGGGTCTGAGCCTCTGCTTTGACCACCATTCGATGCCCTCGCGCTACCAAGTCAGCCAATGATGCCTCAACGTCATCTTCTTGTGGCTGCATCCCTGCTTCTGCCAAGTGCTCCGCCTTATCCTCCGCCAGGACCTTGTGGGCGTTATGCACTGCCATGCCCAACTTGTCTGTTTGGCCCTCCTCCATAGGCACATACTCGACATCTCTGGTGGTATCCCCACCCTATGGGTTGGTGATCTCCAAGTCCTTCGCTGCCTGAGGCTCCTCCCGTTGAGGAGATAGGATTGCCACCCCTTTCGCCTTTGAGATTGCCATGACAAACTTCTTCTGCAGCCAAAAAATCATAGTTTTCTTCGAGGGACCTGCTGGAGGTGATGGATCCTCTAGGAGATCGCTGTCCACAGTGATTACGACGTCAGCTCCAACTACCTCTAACCGAACCTGACCCAATGCAATATGGTGCTATTGTTCTGCATCCAAGGCCATGACTTCGGCAACCTCGGATTCTGCAACTACCTCCACTACAGGTACAACCTTCACTATAGGTACAGCCGAAGGTCTAACTTCCACCCCTGGGGTCTTGCTCTGTGTGGCCTTAGGTACTTTTGGAGGTGCAACCACGCCAGTTTGTTTGGGAATCAGATTTGTCGTAGGCTGTAGGAGAGGCGCAACAAACCGGACTAATTTCTTCTCCCCTGCTGAATCACTGTCCTCGTCCTTTGAGTCACTGGCAGAGGGTTCTGTGGTGGTCTCTCGGCTGCTATCCGCATCCCCAAGATCAAATTCCACAACTTGCCTTGGCCGCTTTTGTCCGGCTATCGTTCCTCCGGTGTCCAAGTACCGCTAGTAGAAAATTGGGGGCTCGCTTGTTGCAAGTTTTCCCTGAGGTACTAGTTCCAACTGGTCTACGGGAATTCACAAAGTAGCCTTGAGGAATAGCCCAAGGGTATGGTACGGCATATAGAACTTGCGGTGCTGCAAGGTCATGAACTCATACATCCTGTCGGATTACACCTTTGCCCAGTCATACACTATGCCATTCATCAGGCCGTTCATATGTACTATCTATGGTAATGCAATGTCGGATGCCCTACTCGCCCCGGTAAGTCTGCTTTTCATAACATCCAGTATGCACCTCCAGGGACCCTCAGCCACAATCTTCTTCTTGATGCCTCGACTCTTTGTTGCCTGCCCTATTGTATCCAACTCAACTCGGGTGAGGGTGCGGGAAATTTGTTTTATTCAAAACTCTTTCCGCTCGACTGTCATTTTATGCTTTTTGATTTCAATCTTCTGTCCATTCGTCCCCGGAATGCCAAACACTCGGGTGAAGTCGGTAGGGGTAAACGAAATTGTAACCACATGTTTCCTGTACTGAAATGTGCTTTTCCTCATCGAATGTATTCACCATTATCCGCAGCGTAGGCTCGATTTTTTTTACAGGAAATAGGGGCATCTGAATTGCCCAATGTACGCCAGCGTGCTGCAATAACTTCTTCACTTCATTTGTCTCTTGTGTTTCGTGCCACCATTTCCGACATTCTAACCCGTTGAGGCCTTCGAACGCCACAATTTCATGTGTGACTTGCTCCTTCTGGACAACTTTGCCTCTCCCCATTTTTCCTGCTACCTGTACTCCTGAGGGCAAAACCTTCACTTTCTTTTCCTTGTTCACCTTTTCTTCCAATTGAACCTTCCAGTTCCGCTTCCTTGCGGAATGCATAACTGTTTGTTTTCTTTTCTAACCAGCTTCTTTCTTGTCGTTTGTATGGAAAAAAAACCGCTTAAAAAAATCCCCAACTGCCTAGATGTGTTGTACGACACTGTCTTATAGGGCGTTGGGAATAAACTTCTCTCTTTTGTACGGCCTGAATTGGCTACGCACGACACTCCGTGTTCAACACCTGACGTCTGGAATAACTCCCTAATTTGTACCTGGCTGTCCTTGTTTTCTCCCTAAGCTCATCTGCTCGGAAGAAGCCACTGGAAGAAACGCACTGTGTGACTGAATGAACACGCCGTACGGTCGTACGACTGACAAAGCTCCTTTTGCTTGCATTCCGTACGGTGTACGACTGACTCATACACCTCGGTTTTGATCCTCTGTACGGTTGTACAGTCACTGTTTACCTGGCTGTTTTTTTTTTCTTGTATCGACTGTTTGGGTGTGGTCCATACGGTGTACGGAAATGACAGTGGCTTGAATGGAAAGAATGAAACCGTACGGGGATTATATCTTTAGTCGCTTTTCACTTACCGCACGGTTTGCAGTTTCTCTTTTTTTTGCTTTCGTTTTCCGTATAGCCGTACGACCTTTTTCATTTTAAATTTTAATTTTTTTAAATTTTCCCTCTGTACAGTCGTACGGATCCGTACGACAGCACTCCGTATGGTACCATACAGACTTTATTTATTTTTAAATTTCTACATTGCGTACCTTCGACTGCTTGGTTTTGCCGATGCTGTCTCGCCTTTCATGGTATATTTTTTGCTTTGACATGTTGACTGTGTCTGGAATCACCTGGCCGTCATGCGTCCATAACTTCACCACCCCATTCGCTGCAACTTCCCGAATTTTATATGGACCTAGCCACTTTACTTTGAATTTGCAAGGTTTAATTTCATTTCGCCCATTAAACTTCAATACAAACTGACTGGGCGTAAACTTCATCTAACGAAGATGCTTGTCGTGCCACAGTTTCCTTCGTTTCTGTGCTACGTCCGTTGCCCACCGCGCCATTGCTCTTTTCTCGTCTAGCTTATTCAAGGTATAAAGTCTCTCCCTCAGACTCTCTGTCGCCCAGTTTGTTATCAATGGCTATGCGCCGGCTAGGAACCATGAATTCCGCGGGTACCACTGCCTCCTGTCCGTACATCAGCGGGAAGGGTGTCTGCCCGGTGGTCACTTTGTATGAGGTATGGTAGGCCCATGACACCGAAGGCAACTTTTCCTCCCAGTCTTCCCCTTCAACTCCACAAGACTTATAGATAATTCCCACCAAGATTTTATTAGTTGCCTCGGCCTGGCCATTTGCCCAAGGATAATATGTAGTCGACAACATATGGAAAATTTTGAATTCAGTGGTTAGGAGCTTAATGATATGATTGACAAAATGACCACCTCTGTCGCTCGTCAATTGAATTGGGATGCCATACCTCGTTATTATTTGTTCGTAGATGAACTTTGTAGTGCTTAGTGGTGAGTTATCTGTTAAGGTGCGTGCTTCCACCCATTTTGTTAAATATTCAGTGGCCACTACAATATATTGGCATCGTCAAGCACGACTGGCCTTTAAAGGTCTGACGAAGTCCAACCCCCATCTTTCGAATAGCTTCTGTGCATGGGAAGGATTTAGAGGCATAAAGTTCTACTTGAGGGGTTTCCCTGCTCGTTGACAAGTATCACATCCGACTACCCATTCTCGAGCATCGTTGTACAATGTTGGCCACCATAAGCCGGCTAAGAGCACCTTCCTTGCTGTCTTATTGGGACCCATGTGTCCTTCTGCTAGTCCTTCGTGGGCTTCCCTTAGCACACTTGGTACTTCCTCCTCCATCACGCATCGCCTAAGTACTTGGTCTAGACCCATTTTGTACAACAATCCATTGATTAGTTGGAAGGTCCTGCTCCTGAGGACCAACTTCCTTCTTTCTCCCAAAGGCATGTGCTGAGGGAACTGAGCGGTGGACAAATACTCCCCTATGCTTGTATACCACTTCAGGAGCATGACAATATGAAACAGATGCACGTCTAGGAAGTCGTCATTTATTCCAACAGGTGGCTCGCCAGACTTTATTCGTGACAATTGGTCGGCGATCACGTGACTACGTCCTGGCCGCACGACAATCATGAATGTGAACTCCTGAAGTAAGAGGAGCCATCAACTCACCGTTCCCTGAATAATAGGCTTGTTGACTAGGTACATGAGAGCCTGGTGGTCCACATAAAAGGTAAATGGCGTTGCGAGTAAATAGTGTCTGAATTTATGGACAAAATAGACCATTCCAAGGGCTTCCCTTTCTGTGGTGCTGTAATTCGTCTCAGCATTCAACAACAACCTGCTTGCGAAATATTTGGGATGATCCAGTCTGTGCCCTCCTTCCTGAGGCAAGGTGGCTCTGATGGCATAATTTGATGTATCCACGTGCACATGAAATTCTTTGTCCCAATTAGGGAATGCAAGAATAGGAGCACCCAACAATCTTGTTTTCAAATCCTTGAAGGCTTCCTCTTTCTCCTTCCAAGCATACGACTCTTCCTTCCTCGTGAGCCTATCCATGGGATATGAAATTCGTGCGAAATTCTTGATGAATTGGCGGTAGTATTCGATATGGCCCAGGAAAGATTTGACGCCAATCTCATCCGTAGGAGCCTCCATCTTGACTATTACCCGTACTTTGTCGGAGTCTGTTTTTAATCCCTCCCTACATACTATGTGCCCGGGCAACTTCCATTGTGGCACCATAAACCGATATTTCTTTGGGTTAAGTGCTAGACGGGCTCGCCGACACCGTTCCATGCACTCTCCCAAAGCCGCAATGTGCTTGTCCTGCCTGCTGAATATGGACCAATCGTCCAAGAATGCTTTAAAGTTCCTGGTTGACGTCTTGTCAAAGATATGTAAGATAATCCGCCAAAAGATTGCTGATGCATTGCAAAGGCCGAAGGGCATTTGATTGTATGCATTTACACCAGCTTCCACTACGAAGGTTGTTTTCAATCCACAATGGATATCTGGTTATATCCGGAAAACCCATCCATGAATGAATAGATCCCGTGGCCGGCTACTTCCTCCAATATACTATTAGTGAACGGAATGGGAAGCGGGTCCTTAATTGTCATTGCATTGGTGCATCATAAATCTGCGCAAATGCGGATCTGATTCACATAGAGGCACAAACCCCTTATTCAAATTTCCACCTTATCAATTTTGCTTCTACAACAAATTATGGATTATCTTTTTCTCCACAAATTTTTCAATAACTTTCTTCCTCCATCTGCTATAATTCACTTCTTAAATCTGCTATAGAATGATCATAGTTCTCCTCATCAAACTTATTATAAGTCTGCCATTATATCTACTTATAATTCCTCTTCATTATATTGCTTACATACATTCTCTTCTTTAATCTGCACTGCATCTTCTCAATCTCTTTCTTTATAACTGCAAGATGATTTATATATTTTGTGTACACTCGCTTTACTTGGTGCATATGTATTATATTTCTCTATTTCCACCCACAATTTGCTCAAATTGCCATTCTGCCTATCACAAATTTGATTATGATCTCTTCAAGTCTTCTTTAAGACTCCTTCAATTCCTCCATATAAATATGCGTCTACTTTTCTTCTGTCTCTGATTTGAAAGCTAATATTGTATTGTAGCGACTATAATCCATGTGCCTGTGCATGGGAAGTTGGCTGCATATGAAGAATGCCCAAAGCATTTGGAGGTAACTGCCTTCAAAAGAAGAAAAAGTTAAAATAAGCAGCAATGGCAACCACAAAAGTTTGTTATTGTACAAAATGAGGCGTAGCATCCAGTGGCATGTGGAGAAGGGGAAGGGTTTTATGTTCATTTGCTAATTTTTTATACTTAACTAGAACATTTTGGGATATAAGCTTTTATGAAAAGAAAATTTGAGTTTATGGCAGCAGTATTCTATAGCTAATTGCTAGATTGTTAAGCAAAACTCAATGCAAATCTGGCAGCTTACAAGGTATCATAACTATAGAGTTCCATGCATAGGAAAGAGGGGATGGCATTGCCAATTGACGCAATGACAAGAGACTGATTGATCATTCCCAAGGCATAATCCAAAGTTTGGGTGCAACATTCAAAGTGAAACAACAAGAGGAAAGGAGTTTAAAAAAAGAGGTTTTGAACAGCCTCACGAAAATTGGCATATCTTTCTTGTTTCTTAACAAAAAATGATGATTCAAATTGCTTTTAAAATTCAAATAATAAGGTAAAATACCTAGAGACTGTTTAGAAAACGTATTTTGAAACTAGAAAGCTATTGTAATGAGCCTAACTTGGCCTCATTCTTAAATCATCTAATTTCATCAATTTCTATGCAAAACATGTGATAATCATTTTGTCAAACAGTTGGCAGGCAAGCTATGAATGGTCTTTTGAGGAAATACAAATAGATGTTGCAACTACAAATAATAACCTTTCCAAAAATGTAATTCTTTATTCATCATAATCAAAATATTAATTTCTTACTTCAAGACCATTTATCTCAGCCATGTAATGAATTGGATAAATCTGGAAATAGCTAAATATTCATTCCTTATTTCAATTGACGGAAACATTACAATTTAGACTAACATCCAATTCTGATTTGCAAATTAATCAAATCATTAAAGAACCTGGTATCTTGCCGCAGCCTCCACATAACTTCTTGTCATGGATGCTAATTAGCGGCAACTCGGCTGCTGTGTTCTTCCCCGCACTCCTTCCATATTCCCATGCGGGGTGACTGCAGCTCCACTACGGTGGTAATACTCCCCATGCCTGGTAAGTGGCAGCCATGGCTACTGCAGCGCTAATGCGGCAATGTAGAGCCCGCGTGACTTGGGGTTGCTGAAGACTAACGCCCCCACATGCAATTACATGAACTGCTGCGGCTGGCAGGCCTCCACCATGCGATTTTAACACAATCAAATCTTTGCTGTCCAGCGCCGTCTCCAGCCAATGCATTCGATTTCTCAGACCTTTCACAATTATGTCGAAACTCAGAGATGTAGTGTTTTCCCTTTCTTTGATGCAATCGACCTCTTTAAGGCAGGCCTCAGTTCAAGACTCAATAAGAATTAAGAACTCTTCAATCATATACAACAGCACGAAGAGAGACAATCAATTATACAATAGCAATCGATTACAAGCAATTGATTATACAACAACAATCAATTGTGGATTAGATGAAGAAGAATCAGTCTTCAATCAACTAATTTGACCCTTCAGCTAGGGCACAGATAAGTAGGAACAATTCCCAAGAACAAATTCAATAATCAATATTCGATAGATGATTAACTTCACAAATGAGCCTGTATTTATAACTCCTTGGTCTCCATAGTTTCCAAAAACCATCATCAGTTAACTGCTCTTTATAATATAAACTTCCAAAACATTATAATAATAAAAAGTATTATTATTATTATAATATCGACTTAATATTAATTAATAACATATTGTTATTAATTAACTCAAGCAATAATCAAATATCATTCTGATGATAATTCCTGCAACACCTGCCATACTGACTGACCAACAAGCTCATCACTACCTTGCCAAAAATGGCAACTGCCAAAAATAGACTTACTATAAATAGTAAGTCCCCAATACAAGAAACTGCATATCTGAATATTGTCTGGAGAATTGACCACTGCCGATACTACCCTGTCAGGAGTGGAAACTGACCAGTTGACTTAATAAAAAAAGTAAGTCCAGACTTACTAAAAATAACAAGTCTGCCAACTGGGACCCTCAAAACTCTGCATCAACTCACGAGGGTCGTGATGATGAGCTGACCAAATCATTGCCACAACCTGCTAAAAATAGGGTCATCACAGTCCACCCTCCCCAAGATTTCTTGTCCTCAAGCAATCATTGGAACAAGGAACATCACAATCCACCTGGGTCCCACAGAAAAAAGTATACCCTGCTACTGGCAAAAACTGTAGGCTCCTATAGCATCACCCAAAATGTGAAACGGATAACTCTGTAGAGAGACCCCAAATAACCGCTCATCCAAACTCCTGTACTAAATCTGTCTCTGTCCGGATCCCGAAAGAAGTGAACTTCAGGATCATCAAAAACCAAGAAGTATGGGAGACTCGGATCCCCTATATACTGAACTCCCCCAGCACACCCAAGAAATTTGTATTGAGTGTGTAGATCCTCTGCACAACCATGATGACTACCTCTGTACCAAATTGTACCCGGGCTTGGATATCCGCCCACTGTATAATCTCTGTAGTCACAGTAACTCTCCAAGTCTCCTGCTACTGACTTGCAGCCAAAACTTCCATCAACTGCTGATGGTGAGAGCCCATCCCATAACGGATGATAAGGACTAGGAGCCAATCCACATCTGTGTGCCATCAACTCGTCAACATGAGGATCGAAGAAAAAATAATGAGCGCTCCTCACCATGTAATGATGATAAAAGGCTCCGCTTTCAGTCAAGGGCTCATCAATCCCGAGTCTCGAACCCAAAGATGGCTCCAAGCTCGAACTCTACAAAATAGGTTGGACAGGATCCTGGGCGACCCTCTCAACAAACCCAACCTCAAACTCTCTGTGAGGGAGCATCGTAGTCAAAGTACATACAATCTCTCTCACCAGATGCTGTATTGCGCCTGTACCCTGGATGAGAACACCCTCGGAAGCTCGGTAAGATCACTCACGAAATTCTGAACTCTCAAGAAGGTGATCCAAGAATGACTCCGGGCAGTAAAATCTATAGGAGGTAGCGTCCAACTGCTCCCCTCGGAACCATAACTGGTCATCGTGTGACTGTGATGTAGCCAACTGTCTATCATCACCAGCTATGCGCTCACCAACAATCGACTCAGGTGATACCATGCCTCCTTGCTGAGTAATCAAAGGAGTAGTGTCATGAACAGGAACACTAAATGCTGAATGGTCCACTTCACTGCCTACAATGTCCTATACTATATCACCTGACGTACTACTACCAAGTGTAGTGTCCATCCCAAAGACCGGCACACTACAACTCTCTACTGCAGTGCCTAACTCAACTGCACAAGTATCCGATGGAAGTGAATCTGCACCTCCAATGCTAAAATCAAGGGTGGATGTATCCCCACTGCTATCATATCCAACTACCCCAACTGTGGACATCATCAGATCATCAGACACCATAATATGTAATTGTACTGGATCTGGTGTTGGTGTAGACTGAAGATGCTCCAGTTCCACAGTCACCTCGGCTAACTGAGCCTGTGACTCCTGGAGAGCCAATTGAGTGCTCTAAATCCACTGAAGTTGTTGTGAGCTCCCGAGTAAGCTCACTCACCTCATCCTCTCTATCCAGGAGTGCCTCATAAGCTGTACTCCCCCACTCTACAAGGTGATCACGATCGGCTACCAACTGAAGGTAATCTCGTCTCAGAATCTTGATAGCCTCCCGTAATGAATGAATCTCTGCAAGGGCCAAGTAAGAACCACCGAGCTCATCATCCATAGGAGAACCCCATCCATGAACAGCTAGGAGTTGCCGAGCAACATCAAAATGTTCAACTGTGGTAACAATATCGTGCTCGCTAACTCTCAACTGACTAGTCACATGATGACTATGAATGGCCGGTCCTCTATGCAACACCTTTGGTATGCTGTCCATACTGCAAATAGACGTGGCATCCAAGGTATTCCTCTCAATAACACTATCTCCCAGTGAACTATCCACTGAGCTCTGTGAACTGATAGCTGAGCTCATGTCCTCCAACGGAGTATCAGCATCTGACACGTCTCCGTCGAACTCCTCTGTAAATGAAGAAGCCGCTATAGAATCGGTCTCCTCAACACTCTCAGGTACCTCATCCTCAATATCCTCTGGGTAATCCAGATCCTGGGACCGATCTGTACTATCCAGTAACTCGGAGTCCTCTCCCAGTGTCTGCTGTAGACATGGCTCACTACTGGTGGAGTCATCCTCAGGAGTCATATAAGAGGTATCTGAAACGCCCTCAGATGCTAGCAATGGCTCTACTTCTTCAGGTGTCCCTGAAGGAACGTCAATGGACTCCGTATTAACCCCTGAATCTGGGTCATGCTGGCATGAGTCCGTATCTAATGTCTCGAACTCAGTACTAGCATTATCACATGTGGCCTCTGTACTCACATCCCTCATATAGGAGGAAACTGGCATCTCCTGAACCAACCCCATCACATGACTGCTACTATCCCGATTTGTACAATTTGTCTCCATCCCCTCAAGGCAATCCTCAAAGGTGGTATCCTCCTAGAAAATTGAACTAGAGTCACTGTCTGACTTGATAATGCAATCGGGTGTAGTACTGACATCCATTGCAGTCGTCATCTCCTGCTGAATCACAACGTCATCCACACAACAACAATATAGCTCCTGGCTCTTGCCTACCCTATCTGAGAGGTGTGCTGCCTCTCGCTCCGGTGCTACATGTTGTGAGGTTTTCACACCATCGCCCCATTGTAAATAGGGACCCCCTCTTTTGCAAGTGGTAGGAGTAGTGGTCTTAGGTTGTCTTTGTCGGTAGTAGTTTTCAAGCCCCTTGGTCCGGCAAGTGAAGATCGAGAGTTGGTTTTGGGAATTTTGGCCCACTGGGAAGTCAAGTCTGTCAGGAACATGGGCGAGAGTTGTGCTAAATCTTTCAGGAATATGGGATCAAAACCAAAGGATTTGTGATGAAACAAGTTTAAACCCTTTGAGAATCCTTGTTCCAGCTTCAATTTGATCTTAGAAAGTCGAAATAGATTGTGGGAGGTAGCTTTGCTGAAGGCGTGCTGAATCCTGAAATTTGGCTAAGTCCTGAAATATTTAAAAAACCCCCAAAATCTAGAATCTGCACCTTAACTCCTATGAAGCTGAAACCTATCTCAAACATCTTGGAAGGTATTTATACAAATATAACTTAAAGTATAAGAAATTAAATTTTTCTTATACTTAAATGTTATATTTGTATAAATTCTCTGCCCCTGAACTAAAAATTGGCTAAGTATAGAAGTGCAAATCACTCTGTCCCATGCCTGGGCGGATTCTGGCCTCCTATAGGACAGGGTTGTCCTATGACCTTCAATTTTCCGCCCCTCCTTGGTGACTTCCTTTCGGTTCCTTAGGTGGAATGGTAGTGTTTGGCGAAAGTTTTAGAGGAATCCGGCCTTTGGGGTGCGAGTTTTAGTCACTTGAAGTTTGGCGGAATTGTCCCATCTATAGGACAATTCCGCCATGGGGTTGGTTGTCCTATACCCCATGAAATTCCGCGCAGAATGTTGGTTCTCCTCCTTCACCCCTCTCCTAGCATCTTTTCTCCAAGTTATGGATGAGTAGTTAGACTCCCCCCCTTTTGACTTCGAAATCTGAAGATAAACATTGGTTTTAGGAGGTTGTAAGTCATTGTTAGAAGAGGAAATTTATAGTGTCCTATGACTGGGCGGATTCCGCCCAGCCATAGGACAAGTTGTCCTATACACCTCTAAATTCCGCCCTCTCCTAGCCTTGGTGTTTTAGATCTTGTGGATGATGCTGGGCTGTTTAAAGGCCATTTTCGGATCATAGCTAGGTAGTAAGGCTAAGTTGATGGGCATCTTTCTTGGGCGGAAATGTCCTGTCTATAGGACAATTCCGTGATGAGGTGATGACCAGCTCTTCCCCCCTCTTCTCCAAGCCTTCTTCTAGGTATTGCAAAGATTTTTTGTCAAGGAGGCCATGGTTTAAGCAAGGAGCAGCCTTTGATGTTTGAAACTAGAGTTGAATGTTGGAAACATATGGTGTCCTATGACTGGGCGGATTCTGCCCAGCCATAGGACAGATTGTCCTATGCCCCATGAAATTCCGCCCAAGAGCAAGGTGCTGTCCTAGCCTTCCTAGCCCTTGCTGATCTGAGATAAAATGTTTAATATGGAAGCCAAGGGATGCTTGGGCAAGTGTTTGAAGCCCATCAAGATTGGGATCATAAAAAATTCGCAAGTGTCCTATGACTGGGCGGATTCCGCCCAGCCATAGGACAAACTGTCCTATGTAGCTGGAATTTCCGCTCCCTTGTTGAG
>MU223303.1:1162289-1174378 GCA_018584345.1 Thuja plicata | reverse complement strand
AAGTGGTGATGAGAAAGTTTCTAAGGACGAGCTCAAGCATCCAAGGCTTCACCTCATCTCAAGGATTGAATAAATTTCTAAGATAAGGTTGATGAGGTGGCAATTTCATGTGCATGCAATCAGATCACGCCAAGTGTCCTATGTTATCATTGGTTGACAGATTATTGTAATTTTCTCATTGGTCCATAAAGTTGGTGCCCTTTTGTAATTGGTTGAAAGTTGGTAACCCTAATTAGGGTTTGCAAGGTTTAATCTTGGCCTTTAATCTTGGTCACTCGTAATTTTGAGCCTCTATATAAGGCCATTTGTTCTCATTTGTAAAGGGGGTTATGTTGGAGAATTGTTGCCATAATACTATAAAAAGTGATTGATGGTTCATAGTTGGTCTTCATGGTGAATCACTTAATGTTGCTTTGGTGTATTGCATGTTTCTTCACATCTCTCAAATTAAAGTAGGATTTCAATTCATGTTTTTAGAGTAGAAGTAGATGGCTAGTAGTAGGGTGATGTTAGTGAATGTTTGATAGGGATCTATATACTAGGCCACTAGCATCCTAGCGGCTGGTTAGGAAGCCTTGTGTGGTAATCTAGTGCGATTTCCCTTGAATCATTGCATCTATGGAGGTAGCGCCGCTGGCAAGCTTTCATTAGATTTTTTCCCTGTCCATTTGCTAATCTGTCCATTTCATAGGAGTAGTAGTAAAGCAATGAGTAGTTTAGTAGTTGGAGTTTGGTGAGCGAAGTTGGAAGTGATATAAATTAAAGAGAAATCAAATTGAGTATACATTGCAAAGCTAGATCCCGTCATCATCATAGCGAGAATTTGGCATCCTTGAATGAACAACGTAAGGCCGCCTACGTGATTAACCAGCAAATCACATTAATATAACTGAGTTAGTATCCACAGGTGTAAGGAACCTTGGAGTTTTCTCATGTTCTTCATGAGTATTTACTTTTCAAGAGAGGGTTGAGTGCTTGATATCTTGTATCAAGTATTCAATTCCTATATGTTATGTAGTGGTACAAAACTGACATCAACACTACACTACTACAGCTGATGTATACATCTCCGATAACAAGTCCATCCTCAAGAAAAACTAGACCATCAAAGGCAACTACTGTATCAACTGTATCTGCATCTACTGCAGCAACTACACGGAAAGCCTCAACCTGCTGAAGCTCAGTCCTGCAGTCTACCACTAGTACTGGCACGTCCACCTATCTATCATCAGATACAAGAGTAGGTGTCGTACTATATACTGGTGGGTCTACATCTCGGACACCTGTCGGGGAAAGCTCAAGTTTCCTGCCCTGTAATCTCGATGACAGCCTACGGAAAGCAGAAACCATGTACCTGGCTGCCCTGTCCACTGTCTTTGGATCCGACAGACTGTTTGCTAGCCTCTGCTGATGAAGTCTAAGTCTCTCCATCAATGTATCTATCCTGTCAGTACTCCGTGTACTGCTGCGTCGACTCTCAGAACTAAGCCGCCTGTATCTCTCCATAATTGACTTCTCAAATAATAATAATTTTAATGAACTCGATTTCCCTGCAGGCTGGCAGGAAACCGCTCTGATACCACTGTAATGAGCCTAACTTGGCCTCATTCTTAAATCATCTAATTTCATCAATTTCTATGCAAAACATGTGATCATCATTTTGTCAAACAGTTGGCAGGCAAGCTATGAATGGTCTTTTGAGGAAATACAAATAGATGTTGCAACTACAAATAATAACCTTTCCAAAAATGTAATTCTTTATTCATCATAATCAGAATATTAATTTCTTACTCCAAGACCATTTATCCCAGCCATGTAATGAATTGGATAAATCTGGAAATAGCTAAATATTCATTCCTTATTTCAAATGACGGAAACATTACAATTTAGACTAACATCCAATTCTGATTTGCAAATTAATCAAATCATTAAAGAACTTGGTATCTTGCCGCAGCCTTCACATAACTTCTTGTCGTGGATGCTAATTAGCGACAACTCGGCTGCTGTTATCTTCCCCGCACTCGTTCCATATTCCCACGCGGGGTGACTGTAGCTCCACTACGGTGGTAATACTCCCCACGCCTGGTAAGTGGCAGCCATGGCTACTGCAGGGCTAACGCGGCAATGTAGAGCCCACGTGACTTGGGGTTGCTGAAGACTAATGCCACCACATGCAATTACATGAACTGTTGCGGCTGGCAGGCCTCCACCATGCGATTTTAACACAATCAAATCTTTGCTGTCCAGCCCCGTCTCTAGCCAATGCATTCGATTTCTCAGACCATTCACAATTATGTCGAAACTCAGAGATGTAGTGTTTTCCCTTTCTTTGATGCAATTGACCTCTTTAAGGCAGGCCTCAGTTCAAGACTCAATAAGAATTCAGAACTCTTCAATCGTATACAACAACACGAAGAGAGACAATCGATTATACAACAGCAATCGATTACATGCAATTGATTATACAACAATCAATTGTGGATTAGATGAAGAAGAATCAGTCTTCAATCAACTAATTTGACCCTTCAGCTAGGGCACAGATAAGTAGGAACAATTCCCAAGAACAAATTCAATAATCAATATTCGATAGATGATTAACTTCACAAATGAGCCTATATTTATAACTCCTTGGTCTCCATAGTTTCCAAAAACCATCATTAGTTAACTGCTCTTTATAATATAAACTTCCAAAACATTTTAATAATAATAAAGTATTATTATTATTATAATATTGACTTAATATTAATTAATAACATATTGTCATTAATTAACACACGGAATAATCAAATATCATTCTGACGATAATTCCTGCAACGCCTGCCATACTGACTAACCAACAAGCTCATCACTGCCCTGCCAAAAATGGCAACTGGCAAAAATAGACTTACTATAAATAGTAGGTCCCCAATCCAAGAAACTGCATAACTGAATATTGTCTGGAGAATTGACCACTGTCGATACTGCCCTGTCAGAAGTGGAAAATAACCAACTGACTTACTAAAAATAGTAAGTCCAGACTTACTAAAAATAGCAAGTCTACCAACTGGGACTCTCAAAACCCTGCATTAGCTCACGAGGGTCGTGATGATGAGCTGACCAAATCACTGCCACAACCTGCTAAAAATAGGGTCATCACAGCTATTAACAGAATAAAAGAGACATTTAAGTAGCTGTGTTAGATGTTCACTGTGGTTTCACTGTAACATGTCTTGATGTATACTGTATCATATCTGCATGTATCTCATCAATTGGGAATAAGAGTTCTGTTTTCACCTGTGAGTATCTCTGTTCAAACTTCTACGAATTGTAACATTACATTAAATTCATGAAAATGGATTTTGTTTTCGTTGAAGTCTATTTATGAAGCTGGTCTAAGTTTTTCAATATGTGAGTTGAGCTCACAAGTAGTAGTAAGTATGTCTTTGTGAAAAAATGTTATAATCAAGGTACATTATTCGTGGAGTTTGACACATTCAATTTTCTTTTGATTAAAAGGTAGTCATGGATAATTAAGTTTCATTGAAAAATTTGAAAGTGGAGATTTTCATACATGGCAGATATAGATGCAATTACACCTGATAGAAAAAGATCTTTGGAATGTTTTCAAACCGATCTCAATCAGACCAATTGATGTAAATGAACTTGCTGAATGGAATATCAAAAATCAAGAAGCTTTGGTAACAATTGGCCTTGGCTTGTCAAAAGTGTACTTACACCATCTTTGAGAGAGTTAATTTATTATCTTTTCTTTTATTTCATAGTCGTGCTCATAAAGTAACCTACTTTATAAATTTTCCATTGACATAAAATAAAGTCACTTTATTTATATAACCAAGGTTCAACTTATAATTAATTCAATATAAATCCTCCTGAGAAGCTTAGGACTATTTAAAATTTAATTAATTAATTATTCTATTAGTATACCCAACTTATGCTATGGGAACAAAGTAGGCCAACAGTCTTTTGATAAATGACCCATTTAGAAGGGAACATATATATATATACAAATACAATATATTATTAATCAATATCTAAGTATTATATGTATTCTAAATCATCATACGACTAAAGCTACAAACATTAACACTCCCTCTTAGCTAGGGAGGATGATCAGACATAATGTGTAGTGGTATCCCGTGTCAATACTTATGACACTTACCATAGCTACACAAAACATCAACACTCCTGTTTGCCTCTTAGGGTAAACCTAGTTAACTGCAGAACTGAATACACAGAACATGATAGCAATAAAGCAAAGGATAATTCTTCTATTCATTCATCCACAATGGTTACAATAATGTAGCTTGTTCATCACATAATTCTTTACCTGAAGGTAGTACAAGGATATAAAGGACCGAAGGAACGCGACGGTTGGTAACTGTGCACCAACTCCCTAACCTCCGGTTACTAACTAGTTCCCAACCAACAACATTAATTACATAATACCCGACAACATCATCCCCCCAAAAAAAGACAAGTCGTCTCCGACGACTTAACAAAAAAATGGAGACAAATGTGACTACAACCATAAAATCACAACTGAGAAGAAGGGGTCTGAGAAGGCATCCCTGAAGAGGTCGAAGAAGCCAACTGAGCTCGCAGCGCATAGCCCTGCTCTGTCCGAGCCTTCAAATCCCGCTCGGCGACCATCCGGTGCTCCAAGGCATTCTTAACCATTATGGCGGCTTCCAACAACTCTTTCTCCTTCTGGTCTGTATCCTTTCGAGCCTAGGTGAGATAAGTGTCCAAGGTACCCCGTTCTGCAGCTATCTCCTCCAGCTGCTGCTCAAAGGAAAGTCTCTCCGCCGTCACCTGTGCCTCCATAGCTAGCTTCGCTGTCCTGGCAGCTTCCACCTGAGCCACCAACTCACTGCGCTTTGTTGCCCAACTGGCCTGCTGGCGAGCCAACTCCTCGATACTGTGAGCCAACTCCTGGGTACGATGAGCTAGGTCCCGCTCAATGGCCTCTAATCGAGTGGTCAGCTCCTCCCGAGCACTTTGTGCGGCCACTCGTGCCATCTCCCGTCCCTCGGAAACCTGCTCTGTACGCCTTAGGGTGTAATAGCCCTCTCTGAAGGCCTGCTCTACCTGTCGCATAAGAGTCTCTTCACGACTCTCTACCTCAGGCTCCGTAACTGCCCAGGCTGTCAACATCTCCACCGTCTCGACTGTGGGCCATCCTCCTGCCTCAAAACAGGGTGCAATAAATATGGGGCAACCAACCCGAACAAAGGTCAATAACCGCTCCAAGTTGGCCGCGACACTCTCCCCAGCCTGAGACTGTGTGGAAGCCATCACCTGACGGCCACGGGCTACCATATCTGTGAGGTATGCCTCAGTGTCTTCCGTGGGCTCTGCCGGGAGCTGAATGATGGATTCACCCAACCCCTCTGTGACTACAGGACTCTTCACGACCGATTTTCCGCCCTCCTTGCCCAAATCCTATGCAACACCCTCCAGTGCCAAGTGCGCTGTGTGATCAGCTGTAGTGGATACCACGCCCAAATCCTGTGCAACACCCTCCACTGCCAAGTGCGCTGTGTGATCAGCTGTAGGGGATGCCACTGCATCCAGATCGATCACCTCCGGGGATACCTCTTGTTTAGGAGAGAGAAGTGTTGTTCCGGTTGGGGCCAGTGGAGCCATATGAAATTGTTGGCTAAGCCAACTACACATGCCCTCAATGGAAGAAGGATCGGCTCGAGGTAGATCCAACAAGGCCCTGTCAATGGTCACCACAACATCTGTCCTGATCACATCCAACTGGACTTGGCGCTCTCTGACGGGCTGGTCAGACTCCTCTATCCTGTCTCCCACCGCTGCCTCTACTGAAGGTAATGCCTCCTGTACTACTAATGGAGTGATGGTGACTGGTGTCCGCAACTGACCAAAAGCGGGGGTGGCCTCTTGTGCAGAAGCCAAACTCCCGGGTGTGCACTGCTGGCCAAATGCTGCTGTGGGAGTCAAATGTGCAGTGTGAGAGAGCATTGGTGGGGTAAACAGAACCGGTGTAGGCGTGTCTGCTATGGTAACGATCACCTCCCTGGGGTCACCCTCTGCTGTGTCGTCCTCATCTGCGTCACTCTCGGATGTCTCCCCTCGCCCGCTGTCTATGTCCTCGGGAGCAGACCCTAAGACTGCTTGCCTGCGTCGCTTCTGTCCTAGAAGAGCCTTCTGACCAGTAGGGACGTCCAAGTGTCTCCAACACATAATAGGAGGCTCGCCTGGTTTAACTTCTCTAGACAAAGTGGCTTTCGGGATTTGCCTGACGAATGCATCCAGAAGTAATCCGATTGGCTACCACATTCACCTTCTTCGTGGATCATTAGGCCTTAATGTGCCTGGTGAACAAACCACTTATTCAACGCCGAGTAAGAAGATGGCTGCTTCTGTTGCAGGAGTTCACCTTTAACATCATAGTACAACCGAGAAAGAGTCACGTGTGTGCAGACCACCTATTGTGCATCAAATCTGGGGAGCCGCCCGAGGGGGTGAATGACGATTTCCCAGACGCCCATCTTTTTTCGTATCGTTGTTCTTCCTCCGTGGTATACAAGCGTTGGAGAATTCTTGTCCACAGGACAATTCCCAGAGGGAATGCCACCAGGAGAGAAGGAAACTTATCCTGAGAAGTAAGACCTTTCAACTCATTAACGGGTTATTATACAAAATGGGACCCGACGAGGTGCTTCAGAGGTGTGTGATGGAAGAAGTACAGGGTGTCCTAAGGGAGGCCCATGAAGGTCCAGCCGGAGGGCATATGGGACCGGATACGACAACGCGGAAGGTTTTACTTGTAGGGCTATGGTGGCCCACGTTGTATAATGACGCATGGGAATGGGTGGTGAGTTGCAACACCTGTCAAAGAGTTGGGAAACCACTCAAGCGGGACTTTATGCCATTAAACTTGTCCAACGCTCAGGAGTTGTTCAAGCGATGGGGACTAGATTTCGTCGGACCGCTAAAGGCAAGCAGACGCAGGTGTCGATACATGGTGGTGGCAACTCAAAAGCTTACCAAATGGGTCGAAGTGAGAGCCCTGCCAGACAACTCCGCAGTAAGCACGACGAAATTTATCTATGAACAGATAATCACACGGTACGACGTACCGATTCAGCTCACTAGCGACAGTGGTGGGCACTTCGTTAACCATGTAATACAGTTGCTCACCACGGAATTTAAAATCTTTCACTCACTCTCAAGCCCCTACTACCCGAGGGCAA
Source organism: Thuja plicata (assembly GCA_018584345.1). Lineage (NCBI taxonomy): Eukaryota > Viridiplantae > Streptophyta > Pinopsida > Cupressales > Cupressaceae > Thuja > Thuja plicata. The sequence goes on along the minus strand of MU223303.1, from coordinate 1,167,155 downwards.
ACGGGCAGGCCAAGGCTACCAAGAAGATACTCGTATCAGTAATTTACAAGTCATGTTGAGTAGAAGGCAAGGACTGGGAAGAGCGACTTCCGTCGGTACTATGGGCATACTGTACGACATACAAGGTCACCACGGGACACACTCCATTTCAGTTGATGTACGGACAAGAGGCTGTTGTCCTGACAAAATTTATGGTACCGAGTCTCCGAATAGCACTCGACAACAAATTGGGTGACATGGAGAGCCTCTGAGAACGTTTGCATGCCCTTAACAAACTCGACGAATGGCGGATGTTGGCACAATGGGCAATAGAGGTAACGCAACTACGTCAGAAGGCTTGGCATGATAAACACCTCAAACGAGTTTAGTTCACACCAGGCCAACTGGTATTAAAGTACAATGCTAAAAACGAGATTAGGCTTGACAAGTTTAATGTTAAGTGGCTGGGACCGTACAGAGTTAGACAAGTCGGCAACAATGGGGCAATTAAACTATGGACATGTGATGCCAAGGAAGTCCCTGACACAATAAATGGGTCCAAACTGAAGCCATATCACAAGCAGCGACAACGCGACGGCCCACTGGCGGGCCCAGCCAGCTAGCAAGGCAAAAAAAATAAAAAAGTAAAAAAATAAAAAACAGAAAAAAAACCGTATGGCTTGATGCCGCACGGCCGTACGGAAAACACCTTGGAAGACTAAAGACACCGTATGGCAGAAGGCCGTACGGGCCCACTGAACCTCACGAACAGGAAAAGGCAAAGCAAAAGGCTATAAGACCCTACGACCGTACAAAATTTTGCAGAGACCAACGGGTGTAGCAAGCACCGTACGGCAAGGGAAGGAATAAAAATGTGAGGCCTTGTGCAAGGAAGTCATACGATCCGTACGGACAACGGAGCAGGGTTAATTATTCGATGCCGTACGGTACACACATATTGTTAACGGATCTGTACGGAGGAGACAGGAGGCTTTATCATAGCCGTACGGTTGTATGACATGTTATATATCCACGAGTGTTACACACTGTACGACAGCAAGACCAAAACCGTTCGTGCAAGTCTATAAGGGATCACGAAGAGGACATTCCATACGGCACTCGGCGAAGCCAACATATAGAAAGGAGCCACGTAATAATTTTTTCCTCTTTACATTAGGTAAGCAACGCAACTGTACGCCGTACGTTCCAGCTACAAGGAGGTGTGATAACAAAGCAAGTACATTCAAAGGTTTGATACAATTGTACGACACTTGAAGCAGAAAACAACAAGGAAAGACAGTACCGTACGGTCAAAGGGGAGAGGAAGCACTACGTACGACGACTTGGAGGATTGCTCACGGGAGGAAGAGTGTAGATTTCCGTACGGAAGCCAGGCAGTTAGGGGTTTTGAGTTAGTTATTTATTTTGCATAAGGACAAAATAGGAAACTGTTATGGAATCAGTAGGAAAATGCAACTGGAGGACGAAGTTGACAGACAGTGGTATGAATATGAATAAAAATGCGCAGGTCTTGCCCTTAGACGTGCGAGTTGCAGGTCACACAGACACATGGAGAAAGAAGAGTAGACCGAAAGGGCAAGGACAAGGACAGATGGCTACGACGTCCTCTTCCCGGGATTATGTCACGCCTCAAACCATAATGTTTGAAGGTTTGAACGGATTGGGTTGCCGGAAGTGGTGGCAGGAGACACTTGACAATGATCTAGTAAAGGAAAGTCTGCGAAGGGCGCAGGTCCAGTGGGTCATCCAAATGCCCATTATCTGTATCAAAGAACTCGAAGGCCCCCTACGAGCAATGGTGGAAACATACGACGAGTGCTCTCGCACTAGCACTGTGTCCTATATGAATTGGGATGTTGAGATTTCTTTTACAGCCATGGAATTTCAAAGAGTGTTTGGTTTACCAAACGGAGGGCAAAAGATTGATCTCAAGGGCAAGAAACTCACCACAAAGGTGAAGGATTTCTACATAAGGCTGATATGCAAAGATAATCTCTCGGAGGCAGAGAAGGACTCTATCAGGAAGTCTTCACATGGCCAAGGGATGAAGAAGTCTTTCGTGAGAGAAGGGCATTGGTGTAGTCTCATGGACGTGGTCAAAAGCAGACTTACGGGTTCTAGCAGGGCTTCCGATATTTCATTTCTGTAGATATCCCTGATGAACAACTTGATGGGAGGCAAGGGATACGACTGGGCAGAGTTGTTATCCGAGCGCATGCACGAGTTTATGACTCTCCAGCACAAGACCTTCTACATGCCGCATTACGCAATCAGATTACTTCTGGACGCTTTAGTCAGGCAGATCCTGGAAGCCACTCTGTCCAGCGAAGTTAAACCAGGACCCTTGGCCCCAGGCGAGCCTCCTATTATGTGTTGGAGACACTTGGATGTCCCTACTGGTCAGAAGGCTCTTCCAGGACAGAAGCGGCGCAGGCAAGCAGTCTCAGTGTCTGCGTCCAAGGACATAGACAACAGACGAGGGGAGACATCCGAGAGTGACGCAGATGAGGACGACATAGCAGAGGGTGACCCCAGGGAGGTGACCGTTACCATAGCAGACACGCCTACACCGGTTCTATTGTGTAATACGACAACTGACCAAAAGTGGGGGTGGCCTCTTGTGCAGAAGCCAAACTCCCGGGTGTGGACTGCTGGCCAAATGCTACTGTGGGAGTCAAATGTGCGGTCTGGGAGAGCATTGGTGGGGTAAATAGAACCGGTGTAGGCGTGTTTGCTATAGTAATGGTCACCTCCCTGGGGTCACCCTCTGTTGTGTCGTCCTCATCTGCGTCACTCTCGAATGTCTCCCCTTGCCCGTTGTCTATGTCGTCAGACGCAGACCCTGAGACTGCTTGCCTGCGCCGCTTCTGTCCTGGAAGAGCCTTCTGACCAGTAGGGACGTCCAAGTGTCTCCAACACATAATAGGAGGCTCGCCTGGGGCCAAGGGTCCTGGTTTAACTTCTCTAGACAGAGTGGCTTTTGGGATCTGCCTGACTAATGCGTCCAGAAGTAATCCAATTGCGTACACCACAAGTCTCCTTCGTTCCGACTGGTGCTACCCTTCATAGTTTTGAATTGTTGAAGCATCTGTTCCATATCCTTCTATAGTACGGTGACTTTTTTCTTTGCTTCTCCGTCACTGCCGCTATCGTCCCCTGAAGTGTCGTCCTCATCATCCGACGAAGAGGACTATTTTTTCTTCTTCTTCAACATCTTTTGTTCGCTTTCCAGGTCCATCGCCTGGTTATGTGTCGTCGTACGAGGTGGGAGGAACTATCTTCATCTTCCTTCGGAGGTTTTTTTTGAGCCCTTCGATGAAGCATCTCTTCTTCAAGCCGTCGGTTGGCTGACTTTCCATTTTTCCCACAAGTTCTTTTAGTTGTCGATCGTAAGTCTGCATGGTCTCCTTTCCTTGCTTGGTTCCATATATTTCTGAGATGATTTGATTGTCGTTTCGCAGGAGCCTAAACTCTTTTTCGAATGGCTTCTGTAATAAGTCCCACGTGGTCACTCCTATTTTGTATAAGTCAGAGTACCAATCGATTGCTACCCATCGGGGGGTTGCCGGAAATTGTTTCATCCATTCCGCCTGGTTAGCGACTCCATTCGCAGACCAAATTGTCTGACATGTGTGGCAATGCCGAACAGGGTCTTCTTTTCCATCGCCATGGAACTTGGGTAACTTCTCTTTGTTAGCCGCCATATTCACCCTTGGTGGTGGGACGGTGGTATGTTGTGTCGGTGGTTGGTTCACCGGAAGTGTTTGTTGTACTGGTTGTACGATAGGCTGAGATGGTCCTGTTGGTGTCGATCCTCCGCAATTGTTTTCCGGGTTAATTGATGTTCCCGAACTACTCGGAGTGGTGTGCCTTTCTGTCACTTCAACACTTTCCATGGCAACTGCACCAGTGTACTCCCTTCTTTCGGCTTCCTCTTCTGCCTTCCTTCGAGCTTCTGGCCTCAGGGTTAACGTTAAGGTCCCGAACAAGCTTGTTGTTTCTTCTAACAGATCCTCGTTGTCACTTCTGCAATCCTCCTGGTTAGGTTCCTCTAGACCGTTGCCTTCACTTACCCCCTCCGGTAGTCTTTCGACACGTCTCTTGAACCTCTCCCTTTGCTCGACTTGCTGTTTGTCGAGAACTGCTTTTCGGAGAGTTTGTTCTCCCTCGAGATGCCTTTTTAAATTCCTATTCTTATTTAACTGGTTGGCATAAATTCTTTTCCTTACACCAATAATCAACATAGAGTTTCTGAAACAAAAGGACACTTTTTATTTATTTATTCATTTTTTATTACAATATCTTAATGGAATGATCTTGTCATTCTTATTTTTCACAGTGTCCTTCCTTCCATCACCTTCAGACATGACTATTCCCGACGGCGTTTGCCATGACGTTGATTCTTTACCCGAAGGTAGTACAAGGAAATAAAGGACCGAAGGAATGCGACGGTTGGTAACCGTGCGCCAACTCCCTAACCTCTAGTTACTAACTAGTTCCCAACCAACAACATTAATTAGATAATACCCGACAACAACTCCCTCTTAGCTAGGGAGGATAAATGAATCAAGATGCAAATCTGTTGAGGTTTCGGATCATCTGCAAATGTAATAGCACTGCTTGTATATATTCTGTGTGTTTCAAATGCAACAATCTCTCTTTCATTTATATTGGGAAAGAGGCTAGGAGAGACATGTCCCTTCATGGGACATGTCTATTCATTATAATTTTATAATGTTTCATTAATCAATCATATATTAGAATAATATAAGTTTGCATAATATATGTTTAATAATAATATATATAATATAATATATATATAGCATATATATATATATACAACTACAATATATTATTATTAATCAA
>MU223303.1:1146172-1158215 GCA_018584345.1 Thuja plicata | reverse complement strand
GTTGCAATCTATCTCTAATAGTGGTGATACTTCATTGACAATGTTGAGATAATAAGGCTAACTTGGGATCTTATATGCCCAAGTCCTCTTCAGATTCCACGGCTCTATTTTAGAGTTCCGGTCTGAATAAACTACTCTATAGAATAGATTTATTTTTCCATAAATAGCTGCTTACTCCAGAAATGACGTGACTGAAACACAAGAACCTGAACTCTCAATCATCACTTTAGCTAATGGATGCTCACGCGGCCAAGGTAATACCCGTACAAAGAGTATATAATATGTGGCATGAATATTTAACCTAATCGGCTCCACTAGAGGTGACGTCTGGGACCAAGAATCCGTCCATAGTCAGAAAGAATCTTCCTTAGTTGAAGAATTTCCAGTTGGAGCGAAGTCTACTACTACCGTTCTTAATTTATTTCCTTCACTAATATGAGTGCCTCATGGCAATGGCAAGTAGTTCCCGACAAATATAAAATAATATCAAGACGATGAACCAATAGCCATGCCCAGACTCATAGCTGCATATATTTACATTTGCAGTCCAGCTCTGATAACATGTTGAGGTTTCGGATCATCTGCAAATGTAATAGCACTGCTTGTATATATTCTGTGTGTTTCAAATGCAACAATCTCTCTTTCATTTATATTGGGAAAGAGGCTAGGAGAGACATGTCCCTTCATGGGACATGTCTATTCATTATAATTTTATAATGTTTCATTAATCAATCATATATTAGAATAATATAAGTTTGCATAATATATGTTTAATAATAATATATATAATATAATATATATATATATATAGCATATATATATATATACAACTACAATATATTATTATTAATCAATATCTAAGTATATTATATGTATTCTAAATGATCATACGACTGAAGCTACAAACATTAAAAAAATCACAATAAATCCATTAATTGTGAGAAAGAGAAGATATCACCACGACATGATATTAGGAGATATGGTATGAGTAGGAATATAAAGTCACATGATATTCACCATATCTCACAAATAGAGAAGATATCACCTCACTATGATATTAGAAGATATGGTATGAGCAGGAATATCAAGTCACACGATATTCACCATATCTCACAAATATAGAAGATATCACCTCACTGTGATATCAGGAGATATGTTATGAGAAAGAATATCAAGTCACATGATATTCACCATATCTCACAAGTATCCATGGTATGTGCATAGACATCACGTCTCATGATGTCTACCATATGGATATTGTATCATGGCATGTCCACGGATATTACGTCACATAATATCCACCATGAAGATCTTTAAATCATCTGTGGTTTATTTAATGGTATCAACCTTATGATATCTACCATGATGTTTAAGAGATCCTAACCATCATGACATGTCCACGGATATCAAGTCACATGATATCCATCATGATGGAGATGTTGCAAAGTCGTCACCTCACAACATCAATCAAATACAAGTGTTCATTGTCGAAAAGTTGTCACCTTTCTCCAATGTTCACAGGAGGGCCCATAAGTCATGAAGTCACACACATGACATCCACCTTGACTCATCTCAGAGGGTGGTGTTTGCCTCCTAGGGTAAACTAGTTAATTACAGAAGTGAATACATAGGCCATTATAGGAATAAAGCAAATAACAATTCTTCTATTCATTCATCTGCAACGATCACAATATTATATCTTCCATTCATAACATGATCCTACCCGAAGGTAGTACACAGAATATAAAGGACCGAAGGGGCGCGACGGTTGGCAATCGTGCTCCAACTACCTAGCCTCCGGTCACTAACTAATTCCCATGACAACATTACATTATTCGCGACAATATCATCCCCACCAAAAAAACAAGTCGTCTCCGACGACTTAACAACAAAATGGAGATAATGTCGATTACATAACATAAAAGAAATCAGCTAAGAGGAAGTGGAAGGGGGCATCCTTGGAACTGACGGCTGAGACGCAGAAGGGTTCAATTTCCTCCGCAACTGGTACACCTGCTGAGTACGGATATCGAAATCCACTTGTATTTGGGAGTTGGTCTCGACTGCTTCCTTGAGCATGAGGGTAACCTCCTGCAGTTTTGCTTCCTTGTGACTGCATGGCTCCTTGGCCTCGGCTAACTCGGCCTCAACTATACCCTTACCAGCTGTGGTGGCCTCTATCTGTGCCAAAATTGCTGCACGCTCTGTCTGCGAAGCGGTCTGCTGAGTGGCTAGCTGGGTAGCTATCTCCTCCCGAGATCTCTCCGCGGCCACCCTAGCCTCCTCTCTAGCCTCCTCCACACGTCGTGTCTCTAACACCAGCTGCCTGCCCCTATCCACCATAGCTGTAAGAGAGTCCAAGTAAGCCTCCAAATCCTCACCCAACAGATCATCTACCGACTCTCCCTCTTCTGTCTGAACCGTGGCCTCAACCTGAGAGCCTCTGCCCTCCTCTGCCGCCTGCTGTTGTAGGATCAAGGCCCGTTGGGCGGCTTCACACTCCTCTACGTGTTCTTTTTTATTTTTATCTTTGTTTAAAAGATTGGGCATCAATTTGTGCAATAAACTATCATATATTAAAATGAAACACTTTGTATTAATTCATACTTCGTATACAAAAGATGTCAGTCGTCTGACATTATGACAAAGGTGTCTTTTTTATTCTTTATTCTTTATTTCAGGGTTCAACGATTGCTTCCCCTTCGTTGGGTCCCATCACATTCCTCTTCTTCACAACAATTGTTCTCTTTGTAACAATGGAGAATTTGTTGTTGTTGTTGCTCCCTCTCGATTTCTTCCCTTTGGTTTCTTTGTGCCAGAGATGTCTGCGCGAGTAATTGAGGAAGGTGCTCCAACAACTGATTGACCGCTCAACTTACTTCTAGAGCGTCCCATATGACACCCTCGGGAACTTCTGCCTCCCCACCCTCTCACCTTACGTACGTCTCAATGGCCACCCATAACAGGATCACGAAGTCTGAGGTCAAAGTGTTTTCGCCCTCATACAGTTCACGCGGTCCATCTTCATTCGTGCTGGTGCCGAAGTCGTGGGGTTGGCCCATTCTCACGCCATTAGTCACTTCCCAGATTCGATTAGCAGCGGCGCCAAATGTTTGCCTCCTCTGGTAAACTAGTTAATTACAGAAGTGAATGCACTGGACATTATAGGAATAAAGCAAAGAACAATTCATCTATTCATTCATCCGTAATGATTACAATATTATATCTTCCGTTCATAACTTGATCCTACCCGAAGGTAGTACATAGAATATAAAGGATCGAAGGGGCGGGATAGTTGGCAACCGTGCTCCAACTACTTAGCCTCCGGTTACTTACTAATTCCCACGACAACATTACATTATTTCCGACAATAGGTGGATCCACCATGGCTCATCCCAGAGGGTGCAAACAAGGGCTTTCACCTTAAACTTCTCTCTCAAAGAGAAGAAAGCAATAACATACAAAATAATAGATAACAGATGTTGAAACTCCTTTTCATCTAAGGCTTCATTCTCCAACATACCAAGTTTATCTCGAAAGTACACAACCTTCTCTCTAGCAAGAGACTTGGTGAGAATATCAGCCATTTGTTTTGTAGTGATAATGTACCTTGACTGAATAGCATTCTTATGCACTATATCTCTAATATAGTTTGCATCAGTCTTGGTGAACCCCAAGTTATCCAGGAATATCATGACGTAGGAGTTAGCATAAAGGCATTTCAGCCAGCACACATGGGACTCAATGTCATGATCATAGTCCTTTGACTGCAAAACCATCTCCACTGTTGACTCCCTTTGAACTAATATGACCAAATTCCTTGGAGATCAGAATGAATCAGATCATCTAGATGCTCCCTTTAACTTTTAAGGTCTTGCAACAACCTCCTGACCTCCTCGTCCGAGGTTGCTTTAGATGAACTATCAGACTCCCTCTAAATCTAATATCAACCTTTTGACTTCATGCCAACAAGTCGTGTCTTTGTTCTTTAGTCTACATCAAGCTCTTTTCTTGAATGCCCTTTGATCCAACAACTTATCCATCTATCTAGGAATATCATGACCTAGATATCTGCATAAAAGCCTTCTAGCCCACATAAATGGAACTACATCATTTGAATAGCAATCCTTTGGCTGTTTACAGTTTCTTGGTCACTAGGGAAGCCGTATCGATATGGCCTGACCTTCTAAATAAGAATGATTAAGATCCTTGAAAATCAATTTTGGGAGATCCTTTAGTAGCTCCCTTTGTTACGGAAGCATACCCTGCTCATATGATCCCAATCATGAAAGATATTATGCTCCAAGAGATTTTCATCATCTGGCATGATCCACATATGGCTGAAAGTGCTAGATCCAAGACCACCTTGGACCTACTGATCGATATATCATATATCTGAACCCTTGCTGCGATTCGATGTACCTCAATCAATCTCTATATTGAAGGAGTGAACGATGATTCCATATTGTTCCACTTTAGTCTTCTACTAGGCTCAACTGCTTGCAATAATTCCTTTGCTGCAATCCTTCCAGTTCCTCAAGACTCTTCTCACACGGCAATTGTTAACATGAATGCACCTTCGAACATCATTCTAAATTCCAAATATCTTATAGCGACAACAATTCAATGATTCTTGGACCCCAAATAGAACACAACTCCAAAGCTTTTCTTAGTTCAGATTGAAGCTATTACTATTAGAGGATCCAAAAGCTTAATTCCATAGAATACAATGCTCATCACAAACTCAACATGCACCACCAGCTTCAAACAATGCTCTCTGTTGTACTCTATGTCTAGAGACTACCCGACAAGTGACGTCAAGTATAGTAGAAGCTAGGACTTCTGCTAGAATTGTATTTCCTCCATAATGTTTATATAACTTTGAGCTTGTGTGCCGTAGTATTGATAGTTTGATCACTACGGTAGAGAAAATTTTCACAAGATGTACATATAAATTAAGGACACTTAATTCAATCTCCCAAACAAGACACTTCCTTGCATACCCAATGATCTTCCACTACCTATTCCCTTGGTTTCTAATCTCTTGTTCCTTGCATTGAAGATAATTTCTTCTCTTCCCGATGACATCAGTCTTATGTTCCTCAATATTATATTGATATCAAGACTTAATGATTATTGATATAGGCTTAAGAGCACACCAATTGGCATCTCACAATACCTTAATATCCAGGATTCGTCGAAGTAAATATCCATCTGTCGTTGATATTTTGTAACCTCTGCTTGTTACTAAAATATTGATTGCTGTTGTTCGAAGTTCAGCCTCTGAAAGATAGTTTTCCTTGTCGCTGAAGTAGGCAATGTTGGCATGCTTTGCTGGAGTGTATAGGCAATGTCGATGTGTTATTGTAGAGTGGTAAGTCTCTTGGTTTTATCTCCTATACTGATTTGACCCGATGATTCTATATCTATTTCCTGCCATCATATAAAATGTGTGACCAAACATATATCTTCGACCCTCAATATATGTCCGACTTTGCGAGAGTTAGTTGTTGATATCTAGAAGTCACTATCACAGGAAATCGACAATCTTCATGTTGATTTTTCTCTCTATGTTGCACTAGCCAATAGACGACTTCCAGCTTTAGAACTCAAGAAATTCTACAATCCTTAATGGTAAAAATTCTACAATCCAGGGACAATTTTTGGCAATCCATAACTCTGCACAACCTCTTCGTTTCGTGCTCTAAGAGGGTAGGATGGGCCTTGAGATAAGAATCAATGGCTTTGTAGAGGCCATCGTCAGAGGTTCTGGCACTCTCTGGTAAAGCTTCCGCCAGAACTTGAAACGTTGTAAGCGAAAGATTTTTGTCTCGGGAAACCTCACTGAGGTAACTGTCCACGAGCCTTGCCACTCTCATTTTGGCATTAAGAAGAGTGCCGCCAAGTTTTTCCGCCTCCAATTGACCTGCTAAGGCTGGCTGGTTCATTGCTCTGTTCTTGAACCAGAAAATGTTCTAGCAGTCTGTGCATCACATCCACATTGTAGATCGTCTCAGCTTTGCTGTAAGAAAGAATAAGGTCCTTCAGTGTCGCTTGATCCAACTACATCCCAATGCGTTTCTCCAGTTCTGTCACTAGGGCTGGCGCCACATCCAGCATGTTCGCCAGTTTTAACAAATGGAGAGGAAAGCTACAAGAAACCGTGTCTTTCTGTGGAGGAATGATGCTTATTAAGCTCTCAACAATCAGCCTATGTTCTCTCATCTGGGTCTTGGGAACATCCTCTTTTACCTCAACCACAACTAAATGAAGGCCGTCGGCAAAGTTCACATCTTCTGTCAAGCTTGCTTGGTCTTTGGAGATGGCAGGCAGCCATTTGGAAGCGTAATGCACAATACGCCCCGATGAGATCAAACTTCATGCCTTTCACTTTTATGGCAGTTAAAAACCTTCACAAAATGATTGATTCGAAGAATTGAAACATCTTTGAACCACCAGGTTGGAGGCAGAGAGGGCTGGCGGCCTGGGCTTGAATCTTTCATGTCGTTCCAGTGACGGGGACTGATACTAGGGCTCCTGCTTTGGGACTTGTATGACCAGGACTTTACCCCTCTGGTATTTGTGCAGGCCTTCCAAGCAATGGACTTGCTGCATCTCCTTACGATTTGTAGATTTTCCACCCATGGAGAAAGCTGCTCGCAGCTTTTCAAAACAATGATGGAGTCTCTCCAGGATGACAGAACGACGTAGCTCAGAAATGTTGTAGTTAATGGACATGGATAGTATTTGTCTGAAATTTGTAATCACAAAATTTCTCTCTGATGCCATGTTGTACTTTTTCAGACTTGAGATATGTAATATATCTTGTTTATAATCTGGTTTGGATGTAAATTCCAATACTTGCACTTTTCATCTTCTGTGTTCTTAGAATTTCCATCCATCTCAGAATATATATTATCTTAGAGACATGCCTCCTCTTTAATAACAAATGATTAGAATAATTTAATCAACTTTATAATGTTTTCATCAATCAATAATATATTAGAATAATATAAGTTTGCATAATATAATATAACATATGTATAGATCATATATATATACAAATACAATATATTATTATTAATCAATATCTAAGTATTATATGTATTCTAAATGATCATACGACTGAAGCTACAAACATTAACAGCATGAAAGAATTTGTCACTGTCAAATAGTGAGGAATACAAATCTTAAATTGAGCCATCCTTGTAGGGATGGATGTTTCTTGTTACGATGGTTAAACACTTTCTCAAATGAGGCAGTTTAGTTCACATGCGTCACATGCAATTTTATTCCTTCTACATTTGTATTTTACAATATAGGGATTGCTTTCACACACTTGTGTATAGTAATTGCGTTTTGGTGTTCTTTAGGTAAGAAGACTGGTCCTATAACTTTGGTCACAAGCTTAGAACATTAGTCCTTGGAAGATCTTACTGCTTGGGCTAAGATATTTAGAATTGTCTTGTGGGCATGGGATCTGCTTCTGTCTAATAATGAACAACATTGTATGTAACTAAAAGGTTGTAAAGCCTAGTCATGTGTTTCCAACACCAATCTTCACTAATTTGTTTATCTAATTCAATTTTAGAGAATTAATAAAATAACATTTTCTTTGAATATATTGTAGGGGGTGAATACATTGGAGTTATTTTATTAAATGCTGGTTTCTTTTGAACTGAAGCAATTTTGAAAGCCTACAATTTGCATGGCTATTGTTATCATTACAATTGTACTTTTCGTGGTTATTAGATGCTTTATGATGTGAATCATTTTTATTGTATTTCCTCTGTTTTTTGTTTTTGTTGATATTCTAGTCCAAATTATAGTTTAAATTCTGACTTTCCAATTGCCAGCAGGACTCTTTAGTTGATCTTACCATTGGGCCGTATGAGACATATGAAGATGCTCTTTATGGATATAAGGTACCTCTCAAGGGTGTATATTTTTGGTTTTAATGTTTTGCTTGAAGATAAGTTTTTTTGAGTTTTGCGTAAAATAAGAATGGTATAGTTTTGCTTGAAAATCCTTGTGTAGTTCTGGTAGAAATATTAAAACTTGTTTGCTTATGATTGAATGGATTATTGAACCATAAAAGCTTGCATGCACATGATTGAAAGGATGATCAAACCATTAACATGTAGAAAGTAAACAAAATACGGCGAAATAAATAAACCACAAGTTGATCTCACATTCGTTCAAGAAAATCCCCATTTGAAGAATACTTTTCTATATCAGCATTTAGTACTATGATGCCATACACGCCAAAATATCCACAGTTCCCCAGAGCTCTATTAACGAATGCCCCAAGCCTCTATCAATATCATACAAATTATACACACAATGTCATTAGTCGATGCTTGGTGAGGGTCTATATGTTTATGGTATCATGTATGTGAATCTAGTTAATTCTCAGACCTCTAGTTATAACTAAAGTAGAGTGTATGCTTTGGATTATAGTGGGCTGAATGGTAGTGTCAGTTTTTGTGCCAATAAAACAAGCACTAATCATAGTTATGCAGCTGAATTATCTGGTGGACATTATATTACTGTAGCATTATAAATGCATTCATAATTTTCTTGTGATGAATAAAAGCTTTAAATAAGTTCAGCATCTTATCATTTCAAGTTGTGATAAATGCAAGCACAAAATGGTAACAAACATGCAAAAACTTTGAACAGGATTTCTAAGCTGCATGCCATTGATTTGTCAGATATCAAACGTAAAATCAGAAGCATAGTATAACTGCACAAAATATTAATCATCTCAGAAGTGCTATAAGTTGAAATATGTTGAAACAAAATTAACATTTTTTCATTGGTCTTGTAGGCGACTTTTGAAGCATTCATAGGAATTCGAGATGAAGGGGCAACATCCCAGGTCAAACTTTTCAGCAATCATTTACAGGTGTGAGTGTATGATGGTCAGAAATCCTTTTGAAAGCATAAAATCCATCTTTACCATATTGAGTGAATTATCAGAGATCTGTACCATATGATTGACTATTGAATTCCTTGTAGGACTTGGAAAATAATCTCCCCTTGGATGACACATACAAGTCAAAACATGTGACTGCTGCTCCTATTCGTGTGATCCAACTAATTTATAATACTGGGGTATGTTGTGTTTGAATCTTGAATCAATTACAGGATGCGACTATCAGATGTAATGTTTAGACATAAGGTATAATAGTTTAATTTTTATAATGTTGTAATGACTTACACATTAAATATATCTAATGACATAATTAACTTACACAATGCAAGTTACAACTGATGTTACTCCCTCAATAATAAATAAGCACGTACACGCTTTTCTGTGTGTGCCCATTTCCCTTAATGCCTTGTTCTTACTCGATTTGGCATAAGAACCGCCAATTAAGCACTATGGTTTAAACAGAGAGGACAATAGGACAACTTCAGATTTGGCCAATCTATATAGCCATCATTTGAATCAGAAAAAAGTGATCATTCCACGAACAGAAGTAGATTGAAGATATATATATATCAAAAATTGTCAAACAACTCTTGCAAATTTAAAAAATCAGTTCCAAATTCCATAGGACTGGACATGGATATTACAGTGGTATCAGAGCATAATCCTGCCATCCTGTGAAGAGTAGTTAATGCAAACCTATCAAAGAAGAGGGAATAAAACCACCATGAATGAAATGGCCAATGAATTGAGAACTGTTATGGAACAAACAAATCAAACCCTTATGAGCCAAAACGAAAGGTTAGAAAAACCAAACCAAGCACTCCTTTAGGTTTTGCAAAACATGGGGAACTCAATCAATAACCTCAAGAACGATGTTCCAACCACTTGGAGAAAAATAATAGGTCATCAATATCTAGGGTACCCAAACCACCTTTCCTACCTAGGGAAGATATACCGAGGGACGAAGAAGGGATAGATAGATCAACCTATAAATAGCACTATAGACAATGCTAGAGCCTATGCAAGTTTTGAGTCGGAAATCAGAGAACTCATAACATTTACGGATTTTGTGAAGCATAAAGACATGAGACACCGAAGAGAGCAAGGAGACATCCGAATAAGGATCTACAACATAAAGTAAATAAAGTGACGCTTCCAAATTTTGACGGATGAGGAAAGATTACAGCTCATTCTTGGCTACAAAAGTCGAACACTTATTTCTTCCTTAGCCCAATGATTGAAGAGGATGTGCTCCAATTTACTATCGTCCATTTAGAAGGAATACCACATGAATGGTGGTACCATGGGCTCCTCTCCCTAGGCCACCAAACTTCCTACGAAGAGTTCTCTTGAAAACTTATTAGTAGATTTGACCAACAACATCCTGAATGGTACTTCACGGAACTTACACAACTTAAGCAGCATGTGACAGTGGAGGAATTTGTCAATGAATTCAAAAACTTTCCGTCATGGTCCTTGACCTATCCTAGAGAAGACTTACCTATTTATTTATTGAAGGGCTTAAAGACTCCAGCAGGAATATAGTGAAGCCCCTAGAACCTCAAACAATGGAAGAAGCAATACAAAAAGCAAGGAAGACTGAATCCAGTGCTTCGAAAGATAAACCCAAAATTCCCTCAACTAAGGCACACCATGAGTATGAAGGGTCAAAAAAAGATAATAAAGGAAGAGCATGTTAAATCTTCAAAGAATAGTGGAGTATGGGGCACCAATGCCAAGGCAAGGAAGCCCTCAAGCATAGAGAAGAAATAATGAAAAGAGGCCTATGTTTGAGATGCAAAGAACCATGGGCATCGAGACATAAGTGTGGGAAAAGGAATCAAGTCAATAGAATAGAAGCAACACTCAAAAAAGAAACTGAAGGAGCGCTGCATAAGGAAACAAGACATGAGAAAGGGGATCTCAACAACATCCAATCACTGAATGAAGGAGAAAATCAATGGAGTTTTGAGGAAATTCGACCCTAGCTGTGACAATAGCGCACAAATTTGGGAATGACATCAGCAAATAAGACTTGAGAAGAGAAACATCAAATAGGAGTTAGAAATTAGAAACTCATTCACTACCAAATAGTTTGGGAAATCATCATAAACACTGCCTCCATAACCCACTTGTGTTTCTTATCAGTCTCGTGTAAGAACCCCAAATAGGCTCTATGCTGATCACTGTTTGTTTCCCTGAGTGTAATGATTGTTTTTGGTTTGTTTTTGAATGTTTTATGCTGTTTTTGGGTTTTTTGAGTTGACGAAAAGAAAATACAAATATTGAAACTAATCTACCTAAAATTATAACTCAAATCTGATTATAATGCTGATCAAATTCATTTATTCAGATGGCTCCTAATGTTTGTACAATACTTATTGCTGGAAGAATACATTAAAAACATCATCATTAATAGTTGAAAAAACCTGATTTTTTGTCTCCAATATGCAACCACGCTGCTGATTGCTTCCTCCTTGGGCAGCGCCTATCAAAATCTGCAATATTAATTCTCTTATTTTTAATTCACTGTAGCGCTGTACTGTTCACGGCACTGTAGCGCACTGTTCACGGCGGCACTGTAGCATGTCACTGTTCACGGCACTGTAGCGCACTGTTCACGGCACTGTAGCGTTTTACTATAGCAGCAATTAAAACTTCTGAAAAGTAATCTCTTCCAACCTGAAACGAACTGCAAACATATAACTTTGAAAACCCTTGAATAATCTGGTATTCCTCCACCAATATGCTCAAATATAACACCTGGATGATGCCCTCCAAAATACCAAATTCGATGGATATTTCACCACCTCAAATAGTTGCAACACTGAAGAATTGACGCTCTCCAATGGCTAACTGAAATCAGAAACCCTTGGCTTCTTCTCCCAAACAAATATTAATTCTCTGGATGCTGAGAATGAGCTCTTAAGTCCCTCTTTATTCTATTCTTATGATAGCTCAGACACTTTCTTGGCCCATGTGGGATAAAAAACATATTCGCACATTATAATATTAAAGTGACTTTATTATTATAAAGTTACTTTATAACTTTATAATAACATTAAAATATTTAAATAAATCACTTAAGTCACTTTTAATTAAATT
>MU223303.1:1125470-1139624 GCA_018584345.1 Thuja plicata | reverse complement strand
GGACGGGCGACTGGAGGGGCACCCGAAAGGTAACTAGATTAGGCAAATAAATTAAAAATTTTATTTAAAATAAAGAAAAAAAAGAAGAAAGACGACCGTACGGCTTGAGGTCGTACAGACGACAACTAAACAGATTAAAGGCGCCGTACGACTGAAGGTTGTACGGGTCCGCACAAACTCGCGAAGGAGAGAAAGGCGCAAGACAAATTATAAGGCTGTACAGCGTACGGCTTTCCGGTGGTAGCAAAGCACCGTACGACGGAGGGAAAAGAAAAACATGGCATGCTTGAGCAAGGAGGCCGTATGGCTCTGTACGGGCAAGGAAAGAGATACACCACGACAAAGAAAGAGGCCGTACGTCAGACACACCACCGTACAGCCGTACGATATGCTAAGTTGGAAGCCGTACGAACGGCAACGCAAGTTTGAACAACAAAAGGCTCTAAAGCCGTGTGGCATATCACTGGCGGTGGAAGACTATACATCGTCTTAGAACCCGAAGACCACGAAGAGGAACGCCGTACGACATCAACCAAGGAAGGGACGTCTATTGAAAACAGCTGTACGACAATCCCTAAGATGAGTTAAGGTCACACCGTATGGAAGAGAAGGCAAACATTCAAGTTATACCGTACGGAGCGACGAACTTTATTAAAAACCAAGTTGTGGCCATAAGCCATTACGCCGGTCGACATCTGCACTGTGTGGTTCAAACGGGAGGAGTTGGCGACTATACAATATAGCCGTACGTAGAAGGGTTCTTGGGATAAACTGTACAGAATTCATTGCGGGAGGAAGTAAGCACGGTGCTGTACGACAGCTAGCAGTTAGGGTTATTTATTTCGTATAAGGACACAAATAACGAACAGTGAATAGCATATGGCACTGAAGGGAAGGACATTTACACAGGCATTGAAGCAGTTGGCAGAGGAGAGAGGGCATTGGATGCAAAATCACAAAAACGGTGTGTGCCATGGACTTTTGTGTGGGTTGCCCCCAAACCCCTATTTATTTTTGAGGCACACCACAATAGAGTTTGGGGTACCCACGCCGTTTGGGTAAGCGTTGGGTTTGTTCCGCTTGGTGAGAAAGAAGTTTGAAGTTGAGGGAGATGGATTTGGAGGTTGTGAACACACAACTTTGAACAGTTGAGACCCAGAGATGTTGCAGGCATGGATTGTCCGCGCGCAAGTGATGGCATGAGAGGTAGCAGGGTACTACGCTTTGAGGAGTATGTCTTGGCTGGACATGAGGCTGCCGTGGTGGAGGCACAGAGAACTCAGGAGGAGCTGACCACCAGGTAGGAGGCAGTAGAGCGAGACTTGGCTCAGTGTACCCAGTAGTTGGGTGTGGAGAAGGCAACATGGCTATTGAGGAAAGATTGGCGATGGGGACAGTATCATTTGAGCAGTAGATTTGCAGCACTTGGTAGAGGCTGACACTGAGCAGCATGTTTTGGTTCTTTTATGTCGTGGTTCATCATTCCTATCTTGTTCTGTCCCAGACATTTTGTTGTCGTCCGGAGAGGACTTTTCTTTAGGGGGGATGATGTTAGCTGTAGAGTTTACTTTATGCTATGTAGGTGTTAGTTATATTATGTGTGTTTCGATGGTACTTAGTTACTACCAGACGGTGGTTGGGAATGGCTGGTGACGTTTGGTCACAATCCTTCAGGATTTATATAAGCGATGTACTTTCTCTTCGGAGATATGTTGATAGGGACTATTGTAAATGTATTCAAGTTAGGGATGATTAATAAAGACTGATATTTTCTGATCTATCTTATGTATTTGTATTTCTGTACAACGTCTATGCACTGTAAACTAGGTTACCCCAGCGAGTAAACACTGTAGTTGTAATCCGGTTTAAATCAGACTATTTTCCTTTCAAAATCAAATGCAGGAAGAAGTATTGGACAACAAAATTGTATAAAATCCTGTGGTTCTGCTTGAACAATGAATAGATCACTCATCTCCTTCTGTCGTACGGTGTCCTTATAAGGGCTGCGCCATTCATATAGTCTTTCTAGGGCTGTTCAGGTCTTTTTTTTTCCCTTGGACTTTATGATTGTCGTACAATCTTTTCTGTTCGTGGCCTTTTATTGTTATTATATCTATGACCCTTCAATTGTTTTATTGCCGTATGGTATTTTTCTATTTGCCGTATAGTTTTTTCTTGACTTACTGTACAATCATCATTTGCTACCATACGGTGCCATACAGTGAGTTCTCTTTTCTTTTCTCTATTAAATTTTTTTTTAAATTTAATTTTTTTCCTTCAATTTTTAATTTTTACTCTTTTTGAAAAAATTAATTGTTACCTCTGGTTTGTCTCTCCTGACCGAACTGGGTCATTTCGTTGCCTCCTTTCATGATACAACTTCAATTTCGACCCATTCACTGGCTCCCTGACTGGCTGACCATCCAATGTTGATAACTTTATTGCTCCATTTTCCCTGACTTCCTGAATTCTGTAAGGACCAAGCCATCAAACTTTGAACTTACTCGGCTTTGTTTCATTGCAGCCATTATACTTTAAAACCAATTGACTTGGACTAAAATTCTTATGTTGAATGTGTTTATTATGCCAAAATTTCCGACGTTGCTGCACTGCCTCCGTTGCCCTCTAAGCCATCATTCTTCGGTCATCTAGCTCGCCCAATGCGTACAACCTTTCTTGTAGGCTTTCCATATCTCCAAGCCAATTCTCGATGGCTATCCGTAGATTAGGTACCATGAACTCCGCGGGTATAATTGCTTCCTGGCCAAACATCAGTTGAAAGGGTGTCTGGCTTGTTGTGACCTTGTAAGTCGTTTGGTAGGCCCATAGTACAGATGAAAGCCTTTCCTCCTAATCCTCTTGTTCAACACTACATGATTTGTATATGACCGAGACTAGTATCTTATTCATAGCTTCTCGTGCCCGTTCGCTCTAGGGTAATAAGGGCTCAACAAGGAATGAAAGATTTTGAACTTGGTTATCAGGAGTTTAACTACATTGTTTACAAAATGCCCTCTTCGATCGCTCGTGAGTTGGATCAGAATGCCATACTGGGTGATGATTTGCTTTGGCAGTGCTTGTGCTTCGGCCCACTTAGTCAGATACTTTGTCGCCACCACAATCTACCGGCACCTTTGTGCACGGCTCACCTTTAGTGGCCCTATAAAGTCCAATCCCCACCGTTCGAACAATTCCTGCGCATGGGAGGGATTTAGGGGCATAAAATCCCTCTTAAGTGGTTTGTGTAATGTCCTCAACTGTCTAGGTCAGGAAATGGGGGTGTTTATCCTATTCCGACTTCTTATTTTGTGTCAATAGTTGAATTGATGAAACTGAATTAGGTTATTCCACCAATCATTTGGAACTCTGTGCAACGAAGACAAGTGAGGTCACTGGCTATCGCTCACAATTGCAATCATATATTCTTAAGGGAATCAAGGTACAACAATCACTTCATACATAGAGTAGTTGGAACTTGTAATGAGGCAGAATGATATGGTTTATAGCATAGTTCAAAATATCGTTATCGGCCACTTATCGCCAAGGGCAAAAAAATATATATCGGGAAATATCGGAGATAAGTCTTAAATTTATTAGGAAAATATCGGGAACTTCAAAAATTGCTTAAATTTAATTAGAAATGCATTTTTTTGCAAAATTCAATAAGGAGATGCATCTAATGAGTCAGTAAATGAGTAAGCAAACCAAACAAGCTGATCTAGATATAGATAAATGCAAAAAGGGTACAAAATCGCACCCTCATTTGGACTGCTGATGGCTGGTAGCCATAGTCTGGTAGTCTGAACTCGTAGCCATAGTCTGATAGTCTGAACTCTAAAGCAAACTAAAAATAGCCAATTGTCTTTGTAAAATTATAATCAAATATAAGTACAATATCAAAATAGTCTACATCTTCCTCTTCCCCTTCCTAGCAGCTCTAGTAAAAACTCTTGCAGAACCTCCTCCTCTTCCACTTCCTAGCCAACAATTATAGATTCTTTCAGATATCCTGATGCATGTCAAATAATGGCAGTAACTTTTGGTGGCTATTGTAACCAACTAAGGGAATGGACATATTTCTTAGTCTGATTGCTCCTTTATATTCTAATATAATATGTCATGTATATTTCAAAAAAGGGAATGGACATCGATGGTAATTTGAAGAAGGCGACATGTGCTTTGGTGAGCAATGGTAATTGTTACCAAAATTTTTCCTTCAGGTTCAGTTTTGGTAGAACTATCATGCTTTCAAGCAAAAAAGGTGCATTCTGATTATTCCTACTTTTTGTGTTTTTTTGATAAATGCAGTAACTTTGAAACTACTTCATGAAATTAATCATTACATTTAATGAAGGAAAGATCGTAACATAGAAAGAATATTCTGCAAGTCTTTTATGAAAATGTAATATTTTATTCATCAAAGTATTGTTTTGCTCCACACAAGCCGTGAAACTAGCTATAAAAGAATTCATCATTTTGAATTCAAAATATGCATACATGTGTGTAAAGGAAAAAGCATAAATGAAAAATAGGGCCAGTCATTGCCTGAATGATTGGCTGGTGTTTGGTTGGCTCTGATAACTTGCACTCCTGCTATCCCTTATTTGCACTTCTTTGCTGACCTGCATCCTGAAAGAACAAAAAATAAGAGGGGGGTTAGATCCAATGGATCCAAGCAATGACTAGTTCTACTTTACATCTATACCCCACAAGTGCATACATACTTCAAAATCAAAATGCATGTTTTATTTTTAACAAGTTTTTGTATGTGCAGTAACAGGTGTCTTTCAGTGGCATGTGGAAGTAAATGAGGCTCCCACAAGGGTTTGAGCTCAGCATGCCACTAAAAAATAAAAGGCAATAACCTTAAAGTGCATCAGATCGGTAATCAAAGAAGTCACATAAATGATTCAGAACAGGGTACAAGTGCAAGCAAGTTACGCTGCTATGTGAAGGAACATACAACAGCTTATGAGACATACATTGACTGTTAAAAGAGACAAGCGTATCAATGTTAAGAAAAGCTTTATGCTAATGAGAGTAATCACATACATCAAATGAAGTCTCAGAATGACAGTCATGATACAAAGTTATTTGTTGTATGAGTGGAAAGTTACAGGTAACCATGTGAGGGTGTATTATGTAGTATGAGGAATACAAGACACATCAAATTTGGAAATTGACATATCAAATCAGAGCATCAGATTTTAAGAATTCAAAAGAAGAATATCACATCATAATGACCACAATATTAACATCTCATGGAACATGAGTAAAAGCAATAGCATTCAATGTCAAATAAGGTTGCAATGAGATTGAATAAGAGACAGTAAGATTATATCAACAATGAGATGCTAAATGTTTAACTGGGGAAGAGTCAATCTGAAGTGTTAAAAAGATCAAATATTACAGGAGAAAGCTTGAGCATTTTCTGAGTTGCGGAATGCATACTATGCATAAGTGATAGTGATCCAAAGACATTTTAGCCATAACTGCAGTGGCTTTTCCTAGACTGTTTAACAGAGAAGCATTATGGAATTCTGGACAACACATTTATGTTGGTAGTGGTACTCCATAGTAAAGCTAAAGTGCAGCAAATGTCATTGGATATCAAGTAAGCATCAAGGAGTAGACCTGGAAAGACAACTCTAGATTGCAGGAGTTATATGAACTGAAGGTTCTGAAGGATGTTTCAACGTATGAGTGGCAGTATGCATCTAGTTGCATTTTTTCTTCCAAAGAAGGGTCACGTTTTTTAAGGAGCCATCATACATTAAAGGAGAACAGTTTTCTTTCATGGAGTCCATGTTTTAAACTATAGAAGATCAGATTTTAGTTTTTGCAAAAACGTTTTCCAGCAAAAGGTTACGTTTCTTTGAAGTTTATGGTAAACAAAAAGAAAGTTCCATTCAAGCCAGCCCCAATTGGAAAAGAATAATCTACAGCAAATTAAGATGCAAATTTCCAGAACAACATTGCAAATAATCTACAGCAGATGCAGCCACGTTGTTTCCTTTCATGGAGATTAAAGAAGTTTGGGTTCTTTTCAAATATCAGAAGTATCGACTGCAGAAAACGCAAGAAAATAGGGGATGGTAAAAGTTGTAATCCTTTAATGGTGGCCACCACTTGTTCTCACAAAATAAACAAAATGAATCATGCTTTTAGACTCACCAGTGAGGGCTCGCAGAAGTCCGTGGGCGAAACGGTGGTTAATAGTTCCAGCAAACAAAGCAAAAGATTCCAATGATGGCGGCTCCTTTCTCAAACCCTCGCTCTCAAGCTCTCTCGTCAAATGCAAATGAAGATAAAAAATGCTTTGTCTTTATTTAGGGTTGGGTTTTGTCGTCCCTTAAAGCATTTTGCATAATGCTTGGAGTTTGCGGCCACATACAAAATGGCATTTTCGACCCATGGATATATTACTTAGTATTATGATTAATATGTGTTCTTAACATATAATTATAATGCTAAGTAATATATTTAGTGCTTTTTTTATTATTATTATTATTATTATTTATTGCTTTCTTGAAGACAGTAATTAATATTTATTAATTGATCTATTTCATATATCAATTAATAATTATTTAAATATTTTGAGATATATATTGTAATTTAATATTTATTGATTGATATATTTTATAAATCAATTAATAAATATTAAAATCTCTAAAAGAAAGTAATAATAATGTAAAATGGAGAGATAAGGGTGTATTTAATGGCTTGAAGAACTTCTTCTTGGAGGTTGTAACCTTTTGGAGACATAAGGAGAGCATCTAGGGGATGTTGGAGTGGATTTAGGAGAGTTGGAGAAGTCTTGGGGTCGAATTTGACTTTTCCCTAGGATTTGGGAGGCAATTATGACCAGCTGGAGCATTTTTGGGGTTGTTTGGATGAGTCATTGGGTGGTTAATGGCTTGAGAGGACTTTTTCATGCTTTGGCTTTATTTTGGAGAGAGTGGAGTAGCTATTTTGGAGGCTATCTTTCTAATTTCGACCCTTGGAGGTTAAGAAGTTTGTACTTAGTGTCTTGAGTGGCTTTTTGGAGAGGCAGTTCTGATTATGTAGAGGAGGGCTTTTGTGACATTTTTTGTCCTTGGCAGTTTTATGTAGAAGTTTGTAACTCATCTTGGAATATCAAATACACGTAAGAACAATTGAGTTTATGTTATCTGAGTTTCTTCTGGAGCCTTTTTTTCTTTCTGCATTTCTGTGTGCATTTTCAGGTGATTTGATAAAGATAACTAGTGAGTTTTCTATCATTCCATGTTATTTTGTCTCACCTAAACACCCAGTTGCAGAAAAGTAAGTTTGCTTGCAGGTTGTAGTTTATGTCTTAGGGTGTGAAACTGATAAGTGAGGCATTTGTTATCCTCCTTGGTTGGTTCATATTTCAGACTTTATTACAAAGTACTTATGCAAGCCTATACAGAAAGCATGTGTTATGTATTCATTCAGATAGTGTAAAGCCCTTCTTCAGTTATTTGTAGTTGCACTTTTATATCATTTTGGTGTATCACCTGGCTCGCAGTAATTTAAATTTCAGTCTTAGGTTCATTTTCAGCAATCTCTTCTCTTGTCCCTCAAAGTTTGGTTAAGTTTTTAGGAGCTATAAGTGATCATCAAATAGGAACCGGCCTAGAATCCAGAGGTTTCATTTCAAGTTATGCATTTCCCACATGCAGAAATGAATCCCATGTTAGGCAAAATTATTAAACTTGTGTAGTTTAACAGGGTGCAAATTTTAAGCCTTAACAATTTTGGCATGCTCGGTGGGACCAAGAGGTCATAGTTTTCATAGTTCTTGCTAGTTCTGATATGCATCCAGCAGGTTGCAGACCTTTGAGAGGTCATTGTTTTGCATATCTGGCGACTCTGGGTTCATATCTACTGGTTTGAGACAGATTCAGTGCCTAAAATGGATTACCATACTCCATTTCATGACAGTCTTCCTCCATTCTATGAATATCAGTCATCTCAACACAGCTGTGCTGCTGTTTTCATGCCAGAATTTGAAGGGCAACATTCATCTCATGCTTACCACCCTCCCATCCAGCAATCACAAAATACTTATAGTGAACCTTTCCCTGTTTAGTATTTTCATCCTCCTCCAAATGTCCATGATTTGCACATTAGAGATACTTCAAGTATGTTGCAGGACCTGACCAAACAAATTGATGACATTAAGAAGCAACAAGAAATAAATTTCTAGCAAGAATTGAAGTTACAGCAAGAGGAATGGTCATATCAAGACCATATGCAACAGCAGGAGATGTTGGCTCTTTAGGAGCAACATCAAAAAGAGCTGGAAGAACAGAGGAAACACTATGAAGAGGTGTTGAAAACACATAAAAGGCATATGCGGACACAAGCAAAGGAGCAGTTCGATGCCAGATGGAAGCAGTATGAAGAGGTTATTATAGGGCAACAACGAAGTCAAGCAGCCCTTGCAAGCAATCTAGCGACACTTAAGAAAGTTCATGAGAAAGAGTTGATAAGGGTTAGTTCTGCTACAACTGCAAAAGAAGAAGATTTTCAAAGAACATTAGCAGCTCATGATGAGTTTCATGACAAAGAATTACAACAGCACAAATCGACAATAGAGTTCCTGATTTCAAAGGCTACAAATGTTAAGGATGCTCATCGGATACAACTTGAAGAAGCTCTTTGTAAGGAAATGAAAGAAACTATATCAGAATTATCTGATGAATCTAATAATGTTGCCAAACAGACCATCGAATTGGAGGCTGATTTATTTAAGGAGCTGCCTTGTTTTGTCGAAGAGGACGATACTTCTAATATGTCGCTTATCCCAGTTGCTGAGAGACAGAGCAAAGAATGTTTTGCTGAGAGGAAGCCTGCTGCTAAGAATGTTGACATGCAAAATGAAGAAAGTGTTTTGGAGGAAAATCAGTTCTGGAATGATCTTGAGAGGTTTTGCTCAGAACTAGATTCAAAATCGGCAACAACGAGTGTCACGGTTTTGGATCAGCTAAAAGATAGTACAACAGCAGAACATTGTCCTTCAGTTGTTATTTAGCTGGCGTTGATAAAAAAGTCAACCTCAAAAGCTATTCTTTCCAAGGGCTGTCCTATCAGACACCTAGCAAGGGTAAATGAGATCAAGGAGGTGCCAACTCTAGCATCTAAACTTGAAGGTGTAGCTGGAGAGGAGATGCAATGCGTTGGTCAAATACAAATCAACAAACATCTTGACCATATTTTTGAAGTAAGTGAACTTGCTTTTGTTCTTCTAAAGGCATTGCACCAATTGGTCAAGTGTATCTCATTTTTTCTTACAGTTGCCTATGGATATGATTTTCATTGTGCATTGAGGAAAGGCAACTATTCTTCAGAACCTGTAAATGGCTTTATTTAGCGTTTATTGCTGATAAGTTTAGGGTAGGTTAGCTTAGGTTAGGTTTGTGTTTCAATAAAGTGCTGTCCAAGCACAGTTTGTTTTGTTCTCCTAGGTCTAGTTGTTGTTTTAGGAGGTTGCTAGTTAAGGTTCCAAGGTCCGAAGCTGAAATCAGAAATCAGAAATCATGATTTAAAAGGCCTCAGTATCAAGCTACTGTTTATCTCACCCATGCACTTGTACATTAGTCTGAGAAATGTCCTGCTACTTAAGCCCAACTCATATACACGTGCATTATGATTTGAGAAATGTCCACACAAATACGAATTTGATTCACCTCCTTTTTCAGTGATATCACGATAGGTTAGACCCACTCACTTGTCTGCACTCAAAATATGATGCTTGGTTCCAACGTCCGTTCTATCTCCTCGTTCACTTTCGCCACATAATTCTTGTTCATACGGTACGACCTTTTCCGCACCGGCTGGGCTCCTGGTACCAGCGGAATCCTATGAAGGCATAGCTCCGGAGGTACCCCCTTTAAGTCCTTGTACGTCCATGTGAATACATCCTTATACTCCATAAAAATCTTGAAGGTTTCTACCTTCAGTACTAGATTCCAGTCGTCATTGACTAGTATATTTTTCGGACTTACTTCATCACCTAGGTTTGTCACCTTAAGTTTAGGGTCCTCATACTGTATGGGTTCGTCCTTGTCAAACTGGTGCGCTGGAGTCTCATTAATTCAGGCCACCCCTTCGTTATACTCTCCATACTCAAGCAAAAACATGTCTTTTTCCCCCAACTCTTCTTCTACTTGCAACATGTTACATTCTGGATGGAAGAACTTGTAATCCTCCATTTGCTAGTGGAAGAGCCTGTTCAATGAGCCTGTCTCATCTTCCGAACAACCTTCCAATTCTAGAATGTCTTTATTGTTCGACTCCATTCGCCGTCTGCCTTCATCTATTCCCATAGGCTCTCCCTCTGACTTTGATTCTGAGGAGGATGCCAACTCCTCGCTCACCACTTGCGTTCTTGGGTCAATGACAAACTTTTGCCCTCCACTCTCTATGGATAGCATATTTTGCTTCCAATTGTGATTTACATTCGTTGTGATGAGCCACCCTCTCCCGAGGATGGCATCATAGCCTTTCTTCTTAGGGGGATTACTACAAAATCCAGAATGAAGGGTTGTGTACCAATAGTTACCTTTTGTGCCATTAGGGTTCCAATTGGCTTGATGTCGTGCTGGTTGGCAGCCACTAGATTGAATGTCGTTGGCCACAGCGTTGGCTTCTCCAATTTCTTCCACTTTTCCTTAAGTAGTACGTTCACCCTAATCCTCCATCTACAATGGTGTCTGTGAGGATTATGCCCAATATACCCATTTCCACTACCGCGGGGTGCCTTCTGTTGTTCTTTGCTAGTAGCATTGGGTTTGCCGAAGAGTTGACTGGAATCTCCATGTGGGGTGTCGCCGTATGGATGGGCACATTTGTGGTGCTTGTGATAGCCGCCTTCAATCGCGACATAACCTCTATGGCTTCTCCTGGGCGAAGAGCACTTGTGCACTTGTGGTCTTCATATTGTATGGGTACTCCTTGCTGGAGTGTCCCAATACTTGACAAATGTCACAGAATGCCTTTTTAGGACACATGGCTTTTGTGTGACCTTCTTCCTTGCAATCTGCGCACCACAATTCCCCTTCACTCTTGCTACTACTCCCCTTCATGGTCTTGAATTGCTTCATCATTCACTCCATGTTCTTCTGTGTAATGTCCCCATTTTCATGAGCATCAGAGTTTGAGGAATTAGCCTATTATTCTATCCCTCGTAGGCTAATGAGGTTGGTTAGAGGGTCCTTTGAGGGATGCATCTTCTTCAGTGGTCAGGGTTTTGCAAGTTTGGCTTTTTGAGGTCTCCAGGACTCCGTATGCGGTAATTTCTATTTATAGTAAGTTTTGAGGGGGTTAGAGAGGGACCCCTGCTATTTTTAGAAATGGGGTATGGTTGTATGCGGCTTAATCACGCCAGTTCCCAGTTCAGACAACGTGCAAAGACGATGAATAATAATGGAGATATTAATAGTTATTTGGTTAAAATAAATATTAATAGTTTTGAGCTTATAGTGTAAAGTTATAATATAATTTTATATTATAACTTAAGTCACTTAAGTGAAGGGTCAATTTATCATAGACGAGGCCAAGTGAACAAATAATTTTAAATGAATTATTTGTGCACCAACTATAGAGTTTTAAGTGAAAAGAATTAAAAAGTGAGAATATCTTTTATCCCACATTGGCCAGGAAAGTGTTTGAGTTCCCACAAGAAAAGAATAAAAGAGACTTAAGAGCTCATTTTGATTATGTTTTATGATTATTATTGAACTTTGGTTTATTTTCGCTCTTTCTTGGAGAACGAGGGTTTCTATTTGCAGCCGCCATTGGAGAACATGTAATCTTCAATGTTGCAGCCATTTAAGGTGGTGAAATATCTAGTGAATTTGGCATTCAAGAGAGCTTCATTCGGGAGTTCTATTTGTGCTTAAAAGTGAAGAATTTCATCTAGGGTTTGAAGGATTGGAAGGTAAATCAACAGCAGACCTGGAGATTCATTCTTGGCAGCCATTCTATATCAGATTTTTACTATTTAATAGTTGCTACAGTACCCATGAATAGTGACACTACAACACTTGTGAACAGGAGTTGCTACAGTACCTTCCTCTTGGCACCTAGGGTTTATATCAAGCAATGGTTTAAAGTTTGTCAAGTGCAGATTGCATACTTGTAGGAGAATATTCATGGGACTTTGATTGCCGGTTTGCAGTTCCATAATTTGCTGTCATAACAGTTTTCAGACCTGCAGTTCTTTCCAGGTTTTATTTTTCATATATGCAAGTATTTACATTGTAAGTCTGAAGCATAAGTATGGAAATTCATATCAGCCATTAGGGCATCTATATGAGCTTATTTGTGATATAAATAGTCACTAATTTCATCATTGCAATCAGAGTTTTAATCAGTCAT
Source organism: Thuja plicata (assembly GCA_018584345.1). Taxonomy (NCBI): domain Eukaryota; kingdom Viridiplantae; phylum Streptophyta; class Pinopsida; order Cupressales; family Cupressaceae; genus Thuja; species Thuja plicata. Next base: position 1,127,237 of record MU223303.1, on the reverse strand, counting down.
TTCATATCAGCAAATCATAGTTTTCAAACTTAAATAAAGTTATGCATACCAACTGTTTATCTTAATGACAAATTGTTGTAGGCTATTACTTGCATCCCTTTCAGTTAAAGAAAGTTTGGAGTTAACATGCCAAGTGTTTGTAATAATGTCCACTAAGGTGTAGGAGCATTACTCAAGTCAATTCAGTCACATATATATTCATTGAAAGATTGCATTTAGCTGCAGCATTGCATCCCCTTTATTTTTGTCTTTAGATTGCTTCTTTGAATTCTTTTCAATCATCAAAACAACATAATACAGTTCAATAGTTAGAGCCTGTGAAGGGTTCTTACATTCTGTAATGCTTGCACCTTCTTACTTGCTTCCTCATTGCTACTGCTCCCTTTCGAAGAGTCATCACCATCCAACCGGTTCTTCTTTTTCCGCAACTTCTTGTCCTCATTTTCTATATCCATGGTCCATGTTTACCCGCTGGGGTAACCTGGTCTAATTGTAGTATACGCAGAACATGATATATATATAAAGTAAATGACAAGCGTTCTTATTTATTCAAGTCAAGTGATTACAACATTGTCTCCGCATCGATGATGCTTTACCCGAAGGTAATACAAGTATATAAAGGTCCGAAGGGACGCAACGGTTGACAACCGTGCGCAACTCCCTAGCCTCCGGACGTAACTAATTCCCAACCGACGCATCCATACATTATACCCGACAACATCATCCCCCCCAAAAAAAACAAGTCCTCTCCGACGACTTCACAACAAAAATGGGGACAAATGTAATTATAACCAAATAATCACAACTGAGAAGAGGGGGTCTGAGAGGGCATCCCTGAAGAGGTGGAAGATGCTAACTGAGCTCGTAACGCATAGACCTGTTTCGTCCGAGCCCTCAAGTCCCACTCTGCAACCATTCGGTGCTCTAGGGCATTCTTTACCATCATGGCAGCCTCCAACAACTCTTTCTCCTTCTAGTCCGCACTCTCCCGAGCCTGGGTGAGATAAGTATCCAATGCATGCCGCTCGACGGATATCTCCTCCAACTGCTGCTCAAAAGAAATTCTCTCCTGCGCAATCTGTGCCTCCATACCTAACTGCACTGCCCTGGCAGTTTCCACTTGCGCCACCAACTCACGGTGCTCTGTCGCCCATCCGGCCTGCTGACGAGCCAACGCCTCGGTACTCTGAGCCAGGTCCCGCTCAATGGCCTCTAACCGGGTGGCCAAGTCCTCCCGAGCACTCTGCGCGGCCACCCGTGCTATCTCCCGTTCTGCCGAAACCTGCTCAGTATGCCTCAGGGCATAATAGCCCTCCCTGAAGGCCTGCTCGATCTGCCGTACTAGAGTCTCTACACGACTCTCCACCTCAGGCTCTGTAACTGCCCAAGCTATCAACATCTCCGTTGTCTCTATAGTGGGCCATCCGCCTGCCTCAAAACAGGCTGCAAAAGCTATAGGGCAGCCAGTCCGGACAAAAGTCAATAGGCCCTCCAAGCTGGCAACAACACTCTCCCTAGCCCGAGACTATACAGAAGCCATCACTTGACGGCCACGGGCTAGCACATCTGCAAGGAATGCCTCAATGTCATCCGTGGGCTCTGGTGGAGGCTGAATGAAAGATTCCCCCAATCCATTGGTGACTATAGGCCCCGTCTCCTGGAAGTGTACGACCTCTATGCCTACATCCTGTGCGGTATGTCCCACCTCCGTTCCTCCATCCTGGGCAACCTCCTCTGCCAAGTGCGCAGCTGTAGGGGATGCTACTG
>MU223303.1:1104333-1120299 GCA_018584345.1 Thuja plicata | reverse complement strand
CCTCCAGCATCTTCTGGATCTCTTCATCCACCCTGGCTGCGTAGTTCTTGTTCATTCTGTACGGTCTTTTTCGCACTGGTACGGCTCCTGGTACCAATGGAATGCGATGTACACACAATTCGGGTGGTACCCCTTTCAGGTCTTTGTAGGTCCAGGCGAAGACATCCTTGTATTCCATGAAAATTTTAAATGCTGCTGTCTTCAGGACTGGGTCCTAATCATCTCCTACCAGGATATTGTGCGGTTCTTTTTCATCCCCGAGGTTGATAGTTTGGAGGGATGGTTCCTCGTACTTGATTGATTTTCCCCCCTCAAACTGGTGGGCTGGTCGGTTGTTGACTTCGGCTTCTCCTTCTATGTATTCCCCATATTCAGGGGGGAATACTTCTTTCTCCTCTTCTACTCCGAGCATATATGTCTGAAAGATTTCGTAGTCCTCCATTTGCCAATGGAGGAGCCCGTTCATGGAACTTGTCTCGTCTTCGGAGCATTCTGCAAGTTCTAGGACCCCTTGGTCGTTTGGTTCTACGCCATTCCCATCTCGTTGGTCGTGCTCTTCCTCCGGTTCTGATTCCGAAGACGCCATTTCCTCACTTACCATTTGGGTTCGGAGGTCAATGGCAAATTTCCGTCCTCCCCTTTCCATCGAGAGTGTGTTTTTCCAGTTGTGGTTGGCTTTCGCCATGACCAGCCATCCCCTTCCTAAGATGGCGTCATACCCTCTTTTCTTGAGCGGAATCACCACGAAGTCTAACACAAACGGTTGTGTTCTAATCGTCACTTGCTGAGCCATGAGGGTCCCTAAGGGTTTGATCCCGTTTTGGTCGGCACCCAGTAAGTTGAATGTAGGGGGCCACAGAGTGGGTTTACCAAGTTTCTTCCATGTGTCCTCCGTGAGGACATTCACTCCGGACCCGCCATCTACTATGGTGTCTGTCAATATCACCCCAAGGATACCCATTTCTACGACTGCTGGTTGTTGCCTATTATTTACTGATAGTAACATAGGATCCGTTGCTGATCCTCCGGGAATGTTTGGTTGTACTGTCTCGGCAGTCTCCGTTTGTACGGTGACCTCAGGACGTAGGGAGAAGGTATTCAGTACGGCTGTCCTCAATTGGGGCAGAGTATGTAGGAGATCCTGGAGTTTAATTGGTATCTCTATTTGCAACATTTGTCCAATTATATTGTCTTCGGCATCTATCCGTCCAGAGGGGCTGGCGTGGTCACCTGCATCCTTCATGGCTTTTCCAATGTCCTCTCGAGCCTTTTGTAATTGTTGTTTCTCCGTGCGAGGATCGGGGTATTGAGCCTCTTTTGTTTGGCTCCGGGTAATTGGCAGAACCTTTTCTTCATCGACGGTCAAGTAGTTCACTCCGAGTTTCGTCGGACAGGTCGCATCTTCATGGTCTCTGGGGCCGCACCACCGGCACAACTTTTGGAATGTCTCGCCTTTGTCGCAGTCTCGGGCAAAATGACCCCACTGGTTGCAGGCCCGGCACTGAATCATTGGCTTTCCCTTTGGGTCATATTGTATACGGCTCCTGTTGGTATTATCGCTATTTCCTCTTCCTCCACGTCAGTTATTTCGGTACCCGCCGGATGATGCAGTGTTGTTGTTCTGCTGCGCTATGTTGGCTGTCCCGGAGGTGGTCGGTTGCGCTTGTGTAAAGAGTACTTGTGGGCCCCTTGCCTTCATGTTATATGGGCATTCCTTAATGGAATGGCCCATGACTTGGTAGATATCACAAAATGATTTCCTCGGACATGAGCCCTTCGTGTGCCCCTTTTCCTTGCACTCCGTACACCATAGCTCCCCTTCGTCACTTCGTCCCGTGTTTCCCTTCATGGATTTGAATTCCTTCATCATTCGCTCCATGTCTTTTTGGAGTGCCGTGACTTTCTTCTTTGCCGCGCTGTCACTGTCCATCTCCTCTTCTGAAGTGCCGTCCTCATCCTCCTTGGAGGAAGAAGACTGGTGTTTCTTCTTTTTCTTTGACGTTTTCTGCTCGCTCTCCAGGTCCATTGCCCCGTTATATGCGTCATCATAAGAGGTAGGAGGAACTATTTTCATTTTCCTCCGGAGGTGCGACTGTAGTCCCTCTACGAACCATCTTTTCTTTAGGCCGTCAGCTGGCTAGCTTTCCATTTTGCCGACAAGTTCTTTTAACCATCGCCCATAAGTCCGTACGGTCTCCTTTCCTTGTTTAGTCCCGTATATTTCCGAGACAATTTCGTTGTCGTCTCGGAGTAGTCTAAATTCTTTTTCAAATGCTTTTTGTAACACATCCCACGTGGTTACTCCTGTTTTATCAAGGTCGCAGTACCAGTGAATCGCTACCCCGCGGAGGGTTGCTGGGAATTGTGTCATCCACTCGTCCTGGTCGGCGACTCCATTAGCCGACCAAATTGTCTTGCATGTGCGGCAATGCCGTACGGGATCTTCCTTTCCATCACCATGGAATTTTGGTAACTTCTCTTTGTTACCGGCCATATTGCGCTTCGATGGTGGGCGGTTGGTCTGTACCAATTGTGGTGCTGGTTGGGTCAGAGGTGTTTGTTGTACTGACTGTGCCACAGGCTGGACTAGTCTTGTCGGCGTCGGTCCTCCGGATTTATTTCTTGGGTTCACGGATGTTTCCGAACCACTGGGAGTGATGTGATCCTTGTGCCTTTTCGTCACTTCAACACTTTCGGCAGCAACTCCGCACTCGTACTCTCTCCGTTCGGCTTCGTCCTCAGCCTTCCTTCTGGCTTCCGTTCTTGGAGTTAATGTCAGGGTCTCAAACAAGTTTGTTGTTTCCTCTAAGAGCTCCTCGTCGTCACTGCTACCGTCCTGGTTAGGTTCTTCTTGACCGTCACCTTCACCTGCCCCCTCTGGCAGTCTTTCGGCACGTCTCCTGAACCTTTCCCTTCGCTCGGCTTGTTGTTTGTCGAGGACTGTTTTTCGGAGAGCTTTTTCTCCTTCGAGATCCCTTTTTAAATTTCTATTTTTATTTAATTGATTGGGCATAAAGGCTTTCTTTACTCCAATATCAACACAAAGTTTTGCAAAATAAATGGACACTTTTTATTCATTCATGATTCTATTTCAATATTCAGATGAATGACCTTGTCATTCTTCTTTTTCCCGTGTCCCTTCTCCCTCTGGTCACCATTAAATACTCCTACTCCCGACGGCATTTGCCATCGCGTTTCTCTTCGAGCCGTGTATGCTCCTGTTCATGATACTCTCGGAGGATGGCTTGCCGTCGTTCCTCCTGAGCACTTTCCTCCACACGAGCGCGCTGTGCCAATGAGACTTGTGCCAACAGCCGTGGAAGATGATTTAGCAGACGCTTGGCTGCAGGGTTGGCCTCGATGGTAGACCACACGGCACTCTGTGGGACTTCCGCTTCGTATGCTTCCCGACGGACGTACGTTTCTATCGCAGCCTGCAATAGAATTCTGAATTCCCTTGTTTGGTTATCCTCCCCTTCGTACAGTTCCAAGTTCCTGGGGTAACCTGGTCTAATTGTAGTATACACAGAACATGATATATATGTAAAGTAAATGACAAGCGTTCTTATTTATTCAAGTCAAGTGATTACAACATTGTCTCCGCATCGATGATGCTTTACCCGAAGGTAATACAAGTGTATAAAGGTTCGAAGGGACGCGACGGTTGACAACCGTGCACAACTCCCTAGCCTCCGGACGTAACTAATTCGCAACCTACGCATCCATACATTATACCCGACAATAGTCCATTTGTAAGCATCCTCATCTGATATCGGGGGGACAACTTTCATCTTGTTTCTCAAGGAGGATTTCAATCCCTCGACAAACCAATATTTCTTCAGTCCATCCCCGGTCGATTCTCTATTTTCCTGAGTAACTCCTTGAGCCGCTAATTGTATGTTCTGACACTTTCATTCTTGCTCTGCTTCGTGCTGTAGATCTCGGCTACAATCTCGTTGTTAATGTTTGTAGCTATAATCGTATGATCATTTAGAATACGTATAATATATGTTGATTAATAATAATATCTTATATATGTTATATTATTATTAATCATATGAAATTTAATATTCAATAGTTATCTATTATATTATTGTAAATTAATAATTGATTGGTGAAACATTATAAGATTGATTAAATTATAATTAATGGGAAGAGACATGTCCTTTCAAGGACATGCCTCTCTAAATACATATATATAATCAATTGTCATTATATTAATCTCAATAATAATGAATAGACATGTCCCATGAAGGGACATGTCTCTCCTAGCCTCATTCCCAATATAAATGAAAGAGAGATTGTTGCATTTGGAAAACAAAAAGAAAATATAAGAGTGCTATTACATTTGTAGCTATCCTAAAACTTAACATGGTATCAGAGCCAGATTGCAAATGTAAGAAAGTAGTTTCTTGATGGTGAATGTGTGTTTGTCTCTGAAAATACAGTCTCAGTACAGGGACCATATCTCACAAATACACTGTTGGATGTTTTTGAATTTTGGATATGTTGGTGACAAACTAATTGCGGAGAATCTCACCGAAGCGATTGGAGAGAAAATGTCGGGTTCAAAAGTTATGTCTGACTGTGTATGGGTCTATGTGAAATTCCTGAATGTGGCTTTCATTAAAGAGATATATTATTTTTTTGTGATCATGGTCAAGCATTAACAAAGAAGCACGTATTGAAGGAAGGGTGTCTCTTTCTAGGAAAGAAAGTATTAATTATAGAGTGTCACCTCTCTTGGAGCAATCAAGTCATTTCACAAGAAGACATGAGAATTGTTAAACGATATAAGAGTGAGAATTGTACATTGTGGGGGGGGAATAATAATTAATGTTACATTTCCATTTGAACCATCCTTAGTGGGGAGATAATTCTAAGGGGAGATGTCTCTCAAATAATATGAGAAGGTGTTTTGTGATTTCATGTATATGTACCTTCATTGAAGCAACTTGTGTCAAGGATGTTGATGTGCAGATAAGTATTTATTATCCTTGAATATTACATTTATCTACTCATAGTCTCTTTCTCATCTGTATTTCTATATGTACTATAAGAGCTATTTGCCTTGATCTTTTTCGAAGAGGCTCTTGCAGGAAAAAGAAGATTGATATCAGATTCAGAGGGAGTCTTACTCTTCAGAGGTAGTAACTTTGGACAAGGAGCTAAGAAGATTGATATCGGACTCAGAGGGAGTTTGACAATTCATCTTAAGCAATCTTGGATAAAAAGATCAACAGATTGATATCTGCTCAATGAATTCTTCTTTGTGAGAGAAGTTCGAGGTGAAATCCCTTGTTTTCATCCTCTGCGATGAGGCATGATGGATGTCATATGTGTGACTCCATATTTTTAATGGGCCTGCCCCCTGTGTAAATCATAAGGAAGTGAGGACTTCCAAATGATTATCACTTGTATTTGTTAGAGTTATTGGAAGGTGACGATCTTACAATAACTTGATCTTCTATTGTGATAGACATCTTATGATGGCTGAAACAGATCATGATAGATGATATCTTGCATGGTGGATTAAGTTCCTTAAACACGCCATGGCCTTCTATTGTGATAGTCATCTTATGATGGCTGTAACAGATCATGATAGATGATATCTTGCATGGTGGATTGAGGTCCTTAAACAGACCATGATCTTCTTTTGTGATAGACATCTTGTGATGGCTGAAACAGATCATGATAGATGATAAATGTTCCTATGGTAAGTATTATTGAGGGTACATGCGCACATTACCTATAGGACATTTTTGAGTTATGGTGAATATCAGGAGACTTGATATTCTTGGTCAGACCATATCTCTAATATCATATTGAGGTGATATCTAAAATACTTTTTGAGTCAGGGTGAATTTCATAAGACTTGATATTCTTGGTCAAACCATATCTCTGATATCGTATTAGGGTGATATCTAAAATACTTTCTGGGTTATTGTGAATATCATAAGACTTGATATTCTTGGTTAGACCATATCTCTCATATCATATTGAGGTGATATCTAAAATACTTTCTGAGTTATGGTGAATATCATGAGACTTGATATTCTTGGTCAGACCATATCTCTGATATCATGTTGAGGTGATATCTAAAATATTTTTTGAGTTATGGTGAATATCACGAGACTTGATATTCTTGGTCAGACCATATCTCTTGATGTCACGATGAAATAATATCTTCTCTCTTAAAAGTAATGGATCTTTTGTGAATTGCATTTTGATGAATTTTATCTTCCCTAGCTAAGAGGGAGTGTTGATGTTTTGTGTAGCTATGGTGAGGTTCATAAGTGTTGACATGGGAGACCACTACACATTTTGTTTGATCATCCTCCCTAGCTAAGAGGGAGTGTAATTGTTTGTAGCTTCAGTTGTATGATCATTTAGAATACATATAATATATGTTTATCAATAATAATATTATATATGTTATATTATTATTAATCATATGAAATTTAATATTCAATATTATTGTAAATTAATAGTTGATTGATGAAACATTATGAGATTGATTAAATTATAATTAATGGAAAGAGGCATGTCCTTTCAAGGACATGCCTCTCTAAATACATATATATAATCAATTGTCATTATATTAATCTCAATAATAATGAATAGACATGTCCCTTCATGTCTCTCCTAGCCTCATTCCCAATATAAATGAAAGAGAGATTGTTGCATTTGGAAAACAAAAAGAAAATATAAGAGTGGTATTACATTTGCAGCTATCCTAAAACTTAACACTTGTTACATCCCGAAGCAGTTTGAATTCTACCTGGAATTACATTGTTCAATGTCAGTGGCATCAATTACCTCCTTCGCACAGATTGAGGATGCATTGCTGTCGACGGTTCTCGTCTCGCTCCTTGTCTTCCCTTCGGGTCCTCACCTCGTACTCCTGTAATATCTGTTGCCGGTGATCCTTCCGGTTCTCCTCTTCTCGCAAGTTGTGGAGAGCAATAAAGTGTTGTGCTAATAGCCTTGGGAAGTGACACATAAAACGATCCACTACTGGACTTACCTTGAGTGTATTCTAGACCACACTCTCAGGAACTTCTTTGCGTTCTGCCTTCCTTCGGACTTAAGTGTCGATGGATGCCTTCAGTATATTTGCACAATCTCCGTTAGTGCTCTTTCTGCTTCAAGTCTTCATCACTGGTGACATGTTAACTTGCTGGTTGGTCCATTATAGGTTTCTCGCCATGTCATGCGTCTACCGTTCCCTTGGGCAGATCATTTCCCAGATTCGTTCAGACACCGACACCAAATGTTTGCCTGATAGGGTCAATGTTCAGATCATTACAGAATGCAAGTAAAATATAACAGTAAGCATATGGACCATGTATAGGGAACTAATAGATGTATATTCATTGATCACAAAATTATTACAATGTATCTTCAGAACACCATACCAACATTCTCACATGACATAACCTCTAGGAGATAAGTACAATGATATATATAAGGGTCGAGTGCCAATTGTAGGCCAACCGCCGACCCCTCGACAACAACTAACAACTACTAATTATCCCGACAACAACAATTGTAGGCTCAAGGAACTGTTGGTGAAACTAGAAAATCAACTTGTAGAAAGATTGAAGAAGAGGTGGTTCATCTAAGGGCTGATTCCTTTCACTAAGGAAGAAGATGAAAGTTGTGCTAGCATCTTATGTTGATGCTTATAATTGAGCAATTGATATAGAGAGTGAGGATAAAATATCTTCTTGGCGTAAAAACAAGGACAAGAGAAAACGAGAGTTCAATTGAAAGCAGTGATAATGAATTGAAGACCATCCAAGCCCTAATAAGAGATATGATGAGAATGATGAAGGGATTGAAAGCAGAAAAAGAAGTTACCAAAGAAAATAGGTGGTAGGAGAGACTCTAAGCTTGAATCTCCCTAAACTTTTTCAGTTGGGTCTTCTTAGCCCTCATGAAAATATCATCAAAATTTGTATTAGTTCTTTCATGGTATTAGTTCTTTCATGGTGATCGATGAGGATGCCTTGTTTTCTATTATCCCTCTACTGGTGGCTCCACCAATGGTTTGTTTTGACAACAGACATTCCATTTAGATGATTGTTTTTCATTTGGATTTTTAACATAATGATTTTATTCTGAAATTTACCTTCCCTCTCATTTGTGTTTGTTTGCTTCTTAGTTTCAATTTTAGGTACTTGGTGTTGGGTTGTGATGCCTCTTTGCAGTATTGATTAGTTACCATACTTTTGAGTCCTATATCAACGTGTGTTATTCAGAAACATTAATATAGTTATAATTTTTTTTTTGTGGAAAATGTTGTTCATATTGGCAATTGAAAATTGACAATTATAAGAGTTGAATTGTGCAAATCTTTGCATTACTCTTAACTTACATTGAACATGGACAATAATGAGACTTGAATAGTGCAAATCATTGTTGTATAATTGAATGTGAGCCCCACAGCTAGTGTTTTTTCTAGGAAAAATTGCAGCTTCATGCATAAGATTCATGTATTAAATTTGCATATATGATTTTGCCCTCTTGCTTCTTCTCAACAGAAATTGCATGGATTAATTATCGTCAAATTGAGGGTTTCTATGGTTCTATTGTCCCATCGTAAAAATGAAAACCGGATTCTTTAAGATATCTAAAATCTTTGTATTACTCTGTTCCTCGATATTTGACATCTGTGAAGTAGATACATGAAACTGATTGATTATTGATGCAGGATGTTAAAGGTCCACAGACTGTTGCCTTCAATTTGCCAAATGATGAGAGAATCGTAAACGAGCGGGGTTCTGCCATGGTCATGCTGAAAAATATTGCAGAAGCGAAGTAAAAGATTCAACTGAAGTCATAATTTTATATTCACTAATACTATTAATCATAGTTAGTGGAAATAGTGAATGTTTTATGGTTTATTTGGTCCTTGTCCATTTGCTGTTCATGCTGCTTTTATCTAGAGATTTATTAATGCTTTCGAAGTTTGTGCAGGTTTAAATCTATTCTGCTACCCATAGCAGATGCATGCATTTCCAAGGAACAAAAGCAGTATGTAGATTTTGACTCCATGTTCACACATACAATTTGCCATGAATGCTGCCATGGAATAGGGCCTCACACTATTCAACTTCCTGATGGCAGACAGTCAACAGTACGGCTGGTATGCTATCTGTCAATAACTTACTATGGAAGTCACATTTTTGTCTCAAATGATATTCCACTTGGCTTTTATTTCTTGTTCATTGGAAAAAGAGGAGATGATATGATATATTCATTTCATTATGTTTTGTTTGGAGTTGACTAATATGCAAACCTGGGTTGTCTAAAACCTACCTTTACATAAAGGAATTGCTTTTCCTGGAGCATCTGAGGGATACCATTTTTTTTTCAGGACTTCTGTTGATTTACTTTCTGTTGAATGGGATAAAATCCATAAATATATATTTTCATTGGGTTTAGCATAATACAAGATTGTTAGAACAATTAGTATTAACTGAATTCCATAGCTGCATGGCTGAGAGAAAAAGCTTTTTTGTTTGATCTAAAATAAGCAGTATATCAGCATTGCATCATTATATATTCTGATTTCTTAGGCTGCGTAGTTTTGTGTCAATCTGCATTGACTCATATTTCATGAGTCACAAGAAGCCATCTCCTAGTAACATGAATGGTGCATTTGGTACTCATTGTGTCTAGGTGATGTCTACATAGCTGAAGCATTTGGATTTCTTTGGTGGTCACCCATCCCAGTACTTCACTTGAAACTTGTTTAATCATTGACTTGCCCTTGCAATTAACCTGGGTTAGCGTCATGCCTATTGATGCAGGGGCATCGACCCCTACCTCTTTTTGTTGACATGTGGACTGCTATAATCAAAACAGTTCCTTCTTGCAAGTCTCTGTTGCAGACAGTTAGAGATGTTGGAATTCCTGTAGGAAAAACGGTGAGAGTGGTGGAACCAATCAGGGAGAGAGATCAAAAGAGTTTTTAGTCAGGACAGAGCATGGGGAGGGGGGAGGACACAGAGGAGGCAACTGGGTATTACCATTTGAGCCAGAACAGGATGAAATTTTGGTTTGAAAAACACAAGTCACAACAGGTAGAAGGAATGCCAAATATTGTTTGGAATTGGACCAAATAAAAGAAGCATGGGCATTGGTTTCTGTCTTTCCTTGGAAGAGACTGGTTAGGAGTGGTGCACTGGGTTATTTTGGAGTTAAGCCCGCAAACATAGAAGAAGTTAGAATTGCTGATTGTAGTTTCTTGCCCACAATTTGCAAATTTAGCATGAGTTGATGATTGCCTGTGATCATCATTTGTTCCTTATGAACTGAAGACGCCTCTATGATTATAAAGAATGTCACACATTGAATAAATAGACATTGTGTTTCTGCACATTTTTGGATTCGCTATTCTGGTTCCTGCATTTGTATTTAGTCTTCTGTCGCCAGGAAGATCAGAGGAGGTTTTTAACATAATTAGCATCTGAGAAAAGAATTCAGGTCTTTGTAATCAGCCTTTACTTACATTAAGAGTTCCCGATTCCCAAGGCTCCTTGCAAGTGAAACAAACCTTCCTCCTTCGAAGCTCTTGACGAGTGGCCTCATCCATCGCAGGTTGCTTTTGAAATGGCTCCTTGTCATTGTCCTCTTGTGGGAGAGGTGGTTGGGGATGTGCATGACTCTTGGAGGATGAAGTAGCCATGTTACGTGCCTTCTTGTATGTCTCCGTGAGTGTGTTGGGATTGAAACCTTTGACCCAACCCTTGAGGAGTTCCCTCAATCCGTCCATGAACAGTACAACAAGTCTTCTCTCAGACATGTTGGTGACCAATACTGACAGCCTCTAAAATTCTGAAATGTAATTGTCAACCGATCCGGGCTGTCTCAATTGTGCCAACTCCTTGAAGTTAAGTTCTGGATCCTTCCCATCAAAGCGATCAATGAATCTCTCCGTGAAATCAACATATGTAGTAACTTGATCGTGGCTGAGGGTAACAATCCAAGGTGTCACCATTTGTGAGTGACTCCTTCCATGCGAAGTGTTGTAAATTTGATTGCTTCATCTTTGGGCTTCAGGTTGAGATGGAAGTAGGTATCCACTTTCTGTACCCACACTCGTGCTGATGTTTTTCCAGACCCATCAAAAGATGATAAATTTAGCTTGCCAATCTTTGATTTGATGTCATCGTTTTAATGACTATGGCTCCTAGTGTCAAAATATTTCATTCGTAGCTCTACGTAATCCTTGAAGGATATCTCTCGCTCAAGATTTGCATCCCTCAAATCTTGTCTCAGTTGCTCTTGCATCTCCAAGAAAGTGGGTTGTCGCTCTCTGCGAGGCGCTTTTGTTCTTTGGGGAAATGTTGGCATCAATGACGGAGAATGTGAGCGTCGTGTGTTTGATCTTCCAGTGACCGAATTATCGCCATGTCCATTGTGATCTCCATTTGTTCTCCCTTCCACCAATTGTCACAATATCTCCCCCATGAGTTGTTGTCGTTGTTCTCCCCTCGCAATGACTTCATTGAGCTGAGCTTGGCTTCTGGTTAGCTCCCTCAACAATGTCATGATTTCAGTGTTAGGTTCCCCCATTCTATCCACAGAATGGTACGTCCTACTGGTGTATAATATGAGCCCATTTGGCATTCACTTCCCAACAGGCTAGCAGGATCACCAACTTTGATACGACTGTAATGTACCAAACGATGGAAGTCACCCAATGGCAAGTCACCCAAGGGCTAATACTCGATGGAATGCACTTGAGGGAAAATACCCAACAACAATATACCCGAGGGCATTGTACCCGATGACAATATACTCGAGGACAAATACCTGACGACAATGTAGCTGAGGGCACATACCTGACGATAATGTACATGAGGGCAAATACCCGACGACAATGTACTTGAGGGAAAATCCCTTTGACACCTTCGACCCTCACTTCACTTCCACCTCTACGGACTTGCCACTCCACATCGTACGACACCCTTCGACACTCAGTACCCTTTGGCTCCCTTTGACACTCGACACCCTTCGGCTCCCTTCGACACTCAACACCCTTCGGCTCCCTTTGGCACTCTTTGGCTACCCTTCGACTCTCTCAATTGATAATGTATTATTGTTGACAAATAAAGTGTTACCAAAGAGCTCACAACATAAACCAGAATGAATCGCTAAGAATAAAAAATTTGTATTTCAGATTATAACGATATATCTCAAATTATATCAAATTTGCCCTCAAGTGAAGACTTCACAAATTTTGAGCGCAATGTGAAATGCCAGATTGATATTTCCAACAGAAGACTAGGGTCACTGCTAACCACCAAAACTGCAATTACAGACTAGGGAGGGTCTCACACCTCCAAATCTATAAACAAGAACTCAATTCCAATTGGGATCACAAATATACAATAAAAGATAAGTCCAATATGCTACCTACGGTTCCAGCCGACGCCTTATAAAGGTGTTCAAGAAGCTTTTGGAAACTTACAATGGCCCGACATAAATTTATTTATTATTTTATAATTAAATTAAGTAATTAAAGTAGTTCGTATGATATTATATAAATTTGGGACCACTTAATAAATTAATTTATATAAATCACTTCCGGTTTATTGGGGACATTACATGCAACTCACAATTTCGTGAGTGATCACTTGTAAGAACCCCAACAGTTTCTGTCTGCCAAACCACTAATTTTCCATGCAAATGATATATTAGTTTTGGTATGACAATATAATGCAGCAAATAAAGATATTGCAATAATAACTTTTTTAACTCAAAACTGGAATTGCATTGAAAATACACAGCTGAAATTTCTAGGTTTTTATACCAGTTTGAATACTCGGAATTTTCACAATATATTGACAACCCAGCTCATTAAATAACCTCTATTATCTAAAACAACAATACCCAAAAACCTAGGAGTTACAATTCATGAAATTACATGTATGATGTCTTGAAACCCTTGAATAAAATTCACAAATCTGCTCATAAATGCTTGAAACCTGATTAATAATGGCTGCCAATTCCTTCTATCACTGCAAACTATTGTGGTAAATAATGAAGCATTCAAACCCTGAACTCTGCAACAATAAATTCATTCTTAGCCTTTAGATGAAGCCAACGCCTGACATAATTCGTTGGGTGTTTCACCAATTCACTATGCTAAAAAACTTAGAGAATTCACAATTCTTCAAGTTTGAAATCTGAAACCCTTGTTTCAATTTCTTCTTCACTCAAACAAAAACAAATGCACAAGTCATAGAATGAATTGATTTGTCCCTTCAAAGATATTTATAAATTTCCAAATAACAATTGAGCTTCAAGCTTCAAGCTTACACCCCGTATAACTTATCATATGAACTTGTTGCAAGTTTGAAATATAATATTTAATTATATTCCCCTCCTTTTGATGCACACATTAAAATATAAAGTATACTTTATTAAACATTTATATCTCCCTTTTTAAATAACACTTTATCACTCATTATAAAGTATACTTTTAAAACATTTAAAACTCCCTTTTAAATAAAGTCCTCTTAAACCATAAAGTTATATTATATCATTGTGATGCACTTTATTAAATGACTTTTAAGTCATCAAGTGGCCCCATTCACATAAAGTGAAAATATAACTTATAATTGCACTTTATCATTAATTATTAATGAAGTATTACTTTATTAATAATTAAAATAACATAACTCCAAAAATAATCGTTATTTCTTGTTTCCGTCTGAACCTAGGAGTTAACCATTGTGTCCATTGTGCATCGAATTGCCTTAGTAAAAATAGCCTTCAAGATTACAGAAGGACTATATGAATGGTTTGTCATGCCGTTTGGGCTTAGCAATGCCCCAAACACATTCATGAGATGTTTGAATGAAGTGCTAAAGGACTACATAGGGGTGTTTGTGGTAGTTTATCTTGTTGACATCCTCATCTTCAGCAAGACTAAGGAAGAGCACCTTGAGTATTTGCAGATTGTATTGAAGAGGTTGCAAGAAGAGTAGTTGGCAATCAACTTGGAGAAGTGTGAGTTCCTGAAACAAGAATTGGTGTATTTTGTGTTTGTGGTCTCACAAGGGTCATTGAAGATGGATCCTAGCAAGGTGGAGGCTATACTCAACTGGTCCACTCCCACATCTGGTACTGAGGTAAGAAGTTTTCATGGGCTTGCCCAATTCTATAGGAAATTTATTAGGGGTTTTAGTGCCATATGTGCTCCAGTGTTAGACACTATAAAGGGTGGAATAAAGACTAAGTTTTGGTGGACTGAAGAAGCCAATAGGGGTTTTGAGTTGTTAAAGACAAAGGTGGCCACCAAACCCATTTTAATGTTACCAAGTTTTGAGAAATTGTTTACCTTGGAGTGTAATGCTAGTAGCATGGTAGTAGGGGCTGTTTTGACCCAAGAGGGTAGACCAGTGGCTTTTTATAGTGAAAAGTTGAATGAGGCCAAGAAGAAATACTCTTCCTATGACCTAGAACTCTATGCCCTAGTTCAAGCCCTTAGGAAGTGGAGACAATACCTCCTGCCCAAAGAGTTTGTAGTCTTCACTGATAGCCAAGCTTTGGGTTAGATAAATACCCAAGAGAAGTTAAGTAATAGACATCTTAAGTGGATGGAGTTCTTACAAGCTTATAGCTTTACTATAAAGCATAAGAAGAGGAAGATGAATAAGGTTGCTGATCCATTGAGCCGAAGGCTACTCACTGTTCAAGAAGTGCAGTTGCAGAGTATTGGATTGGAAAGCTTTAAGGATCTTTATAAAGAAGATGAAGACTTCTTAGAGGCCTATAAGGTATGTATGGAGTTCAACAATCACTTTTATGGTCAGTTTGCAGATTACACATTACAAAATGGATTGTTGTTTAGGGGAGGACAATTGTGTGTACCCAAGGGATCTATGAGGGAGAACCTGATACAAGAAAAACACAATGGTAGTCTTAGTGGCCATTTTTGTCTCACTAAGACCCTTGAATTGGTTCAGAGGTTCTACTATTGGCCAAGGATGCATAGAGTTGTGAGAAAGTATGTGGAGCAATGTATGGTGTGTCAGAAAGCTAAAGGTGTGACTTCTAATGCTGGATTATACGAACCACTACCCATTCCCAATAGGCCATGCGAATGTATCAGTATGGATTTCATAGTGGGGTTACCAAGGACCAGCACTGGAATGGATAGTGTTTTTGTAGTTGTTGATAGGTTCAGTAAAATGACCCATTTCATTCCATGCAAAACAACATATGATGCAAGTTACATAACCCAATTGTTTTTTAGGGAAGTTGTAAGAATCCATGGGTTACCCCTCAGCATAGTCTCAGATAGAGATGTCAAGCTCATGGGGCATTTGTGGAAAACATTGTGGAAGAGGCTAGGAACAAATCTTTCTTTTGGGTCAGCTTATCACCTCCATACATATGGCCAAACAAAGGTCATAAATAGGGTTTTAGGGAACCTTCCTAGATGCTTAACAAAGGAGTATGGACAAATGTGGGATCAAGTCCTGCCACAGGCTGAGTATGCTTACAATGACAGTTTCAATAGGACCACTGGTAAAAGTCCATTTGCAGTAGTGTATGGTGTTCACCCCAGAGGAGTTTGTGAACTTAGAGAGTAGTGTATGGTGTTCACCCCAGAGGAGTTTGTGAACTTAGAGACTTGGGAAGTGTAATGTTCCCGAGCTCTTGGCGCGTTAGTGCTGAAGTTCCTACGGTGGACAGAAGGTCCGAAGGAAGGAATGTGGTCGCACGGTGGGGTAGGAAGGCCGTGCGGTAACAACAGGAAGGTCGTGCGGTAGCAATAGGAAGGCCGTGCGGTAGCAACAGGAAGGCCGTGCGGTAGCAACAGGAAGGCCGTGCGGTACAACAGGAAGGCAACAGGAATGCCGTGCGGTGGCAACAGGAATGCCGTGCGGTTGTAACAGGAAGGCCGTGTGGTACAACAGGAAGGCAATAGGAAGGCCGTGC
>MU223303.1:1085674-1098557 GCA_018584345.1 Thuja plicata | reverse complement strand
GAGAAGAGACAACAATAACCAATTGATAGTACTTCAGATTCGCCAGATCTGAACAAAGAACAGGCAGAATAGGGTGAGGGTTGAATCCCACCGAAACCGCAAATACCAACTAGGGAGGATCTTTCACTTCTGAAATGGCAGACAATAGAATTCCAGCAGGAATTCGCAATTACAAGCAAATATCAAAACTCAACATGAGAAATACATCCTACACGCCGGTCATAAATACCCATCGGACAAAACTCCCGAGGCATACAAATAAAGCCGACACGGCACACTAACACCTACGCTAAAATAAAAGATGGGTCCGGGATAAGCTAAATCGATTGGAGCCGAAATACAAGTTTATTTTATTTATTTAATAACGGGGACATTACAGGAAGCATAGAGGGAAAGAGTTGACATTCTGGAGACTTCGCCCAATCAATGAAGGAAGTACATGACCAAGTAAAACAAACACTCACAGAGGCAACACAAAGATTAAAGAGTAAAGTGGATGCAAAGAAAAAGGAGTTGCACTTTGAAGTGGGGGATTTAGTAATGGTACATTTGAATAAAACCAGGTTGAAGAAAGGCACACCTAGCAAGTTGCAGATGAAAAGGATTGGTCCATGCAAAATATTAGCCAAATATGGGTTAAATGCATACAAAATTGATCTACCTCCAGAGTTAGCAATCTCACCAGTATTCAATGTTCAGGACTTAGTTGCATACAAAGGTCTACTACTAGCATAGACAAAGATTTATAATGAGTTGGAAAAGATTACAAGGGATGTGCCCTTACCAACTACACCCAAGCCAAAAGCATAAAAGGTACCGGACTCCAAAACTAAGAAGAAGACCAGACATGGTCAGTACATGGAACATCTTATCAAATGACAAAATCTTCCAGAAGTAAATGCTACATGGGTTGCTGAAGCAAAATTCAAAAAGTTGGGAATGGATATTGCATTGTTGACTCCTGGTGCAACTTGACTTCTTTGTCTAGGGGGAGTATGGTGCATGACCACCTAATGGTTGGTTCAGTCCAATCATGAAATTTTGGTTTGTAAAAGCCTTTCAGAGGCTTGTGTTTAGTTTAGGTTGATTCTAGTTAGTTGTGCTTAGTTTTGTTGTGGCATGTTTGAAATTGTGTCAATTGGTCCTAGGGAAGAGAGGTAAGCCTAAATAGGGCAAAATTGGAGAATGACACTTAGAATGCTGAGAATGACCTTTTTTCATTATAAGGGAGTTGAGAAAGTGTTTTGGTGATGCTTGGAATCCATAATGTTGGGTTAGGACCTTAGAATGGTCAAAATGCAAAAGTTGTCGAGCAACTTTTGCAACTTTGCAAAGTTGTCGAGCAACTTTTTTGTCAACAGATGTAAAACTGCCCAAAGTCAGTTATGGGTCGGTTCAGATAGTTGTAATAGGTCATCCAGACATATTTAAGGGTCTTGGAAACCGTGTATGGAGGTTGGCTACCATTTGGCACAAATTTGCAAGTAATAAGAAGTTAGAGTTCACTGTTTTCCTGTGAGTTTTTCTATAAGTCGTGTCCAATGGAGTGAATTGCTTTCTTTTTCGATGTAATTAGGTTCCATTTGTTGTTTTACAATTATTCTAGAGTAATTTAGATCAGAGGTTTTGTTTTGTGCACTGTAGTTAATTCTTATCCCTGCTCTGGGTTCTTTGGACCAGTCAGGGTTGTATATAGAAACATGGCTCCTTAGGGATTTCTGACCGTGGCAATTACCTGTGCCTTGGAGGAATGAAGGAGGAGCCTATGTACAGTAGTTTCCCTTTTGTTTTAGGTTCAGAAGTTGAGATGGTGAATTTTGAGCTCTTGCCCTAGGCGAGTTGGTCAATAACCTGGCTAGGGATTTTAGAGGAACAAGAGGTTACATTTGCAGGGTTGGATTGGATAGTGAGATCCAATGCATGGAAGATCGTCTTTGGAAGTTGACAAGACCCTATGAGCAATGGTGAAGGTCGATGAATCCATTTCATCTGGTTTTGTAGAGTTTTGCATCATTTGGTCCTATTAGCCCTATTTTTAAGGACTCGGTCTCTAAGAGTTTTGAAGTACTGTACAGATGACTTGAGGTCTCCTAACCCTAGAAATCTTTTGAGTTTCCCAAAAGGGTATCGGGATCCAAGATCAGTTTGGGGGCTTGTTCGCAAAGTTTCAGAGTTATTGAAGTTTAGAAGCCTGATTAGGGATACAAGAAACCACTAGCTTTACTCCTAGAAATAAGGAACTCGATGGAAGGATGGATAACCTATGGCTCTAAACCTTCAAGAATGGAATCAATAGGCATAATTTAGTGTGATGACAACCCTGCAAAGTGTTTGTGTGAGACTTGTATTGGTTTGGTGGAATCTACCCCAGTAGGTTCAGTGAAGCGTGAACTCATTATTGGTAGTAAGGTTCTTGAAGTGAAGGGTAAGTTAACCGAGTGTTCTACCCTTAGGTTAGGGTTGGAGAAGAAGCCCTATTAGGTCTAGAGTAGAGGCCTAGAAGTGAGTCAAGTTGACTCAGTGAAAGAATCTCCCTATCACCAATCAATGAGATCCATCCAAACTGCAGTGCTAGCCCTGTCATCACTCAGATCCCAAGGCACACTGAACTCACATCCATCCGTACTATGGAGATAAGAATATTTGAAAGTGTCTATATCACTACCACTATCTTCATCCTCTGCAAGGCTCCCATGGATGTGCTGACTCTGCAAGTAATCCAACTTGCAGCCACTGATCCCAACCACTACAGATGACAAATACTCATCCCCCAGAGGATGATACAACCTCGGAGCCAATCTAGACTGATGCATCATCAGATCCTCTGCGTGCGGATCAGAAAAGTAGTGATGAGTGTTGGAATCATTTGCCGTTGCACCAAAAGCTTGAACTGTTAATGCTCGATACAAATGCCAGATTTAACCCGATCCATAGGAGGTCGTTAAGCCATGTCACAAATCTCCTAGGAGGTGCTGACCACCAAGTCAATGATCTCCCCCTCAACACCGACTGAGCCTTCAACACCCACTGAAGGGAGACTCAAACCTGTGACCCAAGGCTTTGATACCAATTGTAGAAATCATTTGCCGTTGCACCAAAAGCTCGAACTGTCAATGCCCGATACAAATGCCAGATTTGACCTGATCCACAGGAGGCCGTTAAGCCATGTCACGAATCTCCAAGGAGGTGCTGACCACTAAGTCAACAATGAGTACTCCTCCCTATGCAGTCATGTTACAAAACTCCCACCTCGGTCAAGCAATGACTGTCATAGTACTGAATATAATCTCTGTCATCTAACTCATCCCTAACAACTCCAGCAGCAGATGTAACCACGAGAGAACCTGATGCAACATGCGGTTCTCCGCTGCCCTCTACAGATGTACTCATCTTGACTATATCATTTGCACCTGTAACTGTGATAACAGTGGCCACATCCTCCCTAGAACCTGTGGATATCAAATTATCACCAATTGCCACTGTGGGAAATTGTACTGTAACTGCAGATGGTGAAGATTGTTTTCCGCTCAACTCCATGGTAAGCTCCTCAATCTGTGACTGAGACTCATGAAAGGCTAACTGTGCTCTCTCCAATGAATCCCTAGTCACTCCCAACTCATGGGTGAGCTCATCCACCTCATCTTCCTTTCCCCTCAGCGCATCATAGCAAGTGCAACCCCACTCGAGAAGGTAGTCTTTGTCAGCCAATAGCTGCAAATAATTTTGTTTCATTATCTTGATGGCTTCTCGTAGTGTATGAAACTCTGCAAGGGCAAGGCTACCATCACAATGCTCAGCCGCCACAGGAGTACACCAGTCATAGGTAGCCAACATCTGACAAACAACATCGAAATGTTCAATGGTTGTGGCAATCTGACTATCATTTACCTTTAGTTGCCCAACCAAATGATGTCTCTGAAATCCATGACTCCCATGCAAGCTCTCTGAGTCAAAGTCTGCACTTTGGTATGAAATTGTATGTGCAATGCTCACCTCATGATCAACAACATCATGTGTGCCATAATCGGTGCACACATCATCAACCAAGGTACTGCTGCTATGTACCTCAAAAGATGGCTCAAAAGACATTGTAGAAGCTGTTGTTTTAAAAATATCTCTACACAATTCTTCCATGGTAATTGTATGCTCATCTGAAGTATGATCCTGGGACCTATTACCAACAAAATAAATTTCTGATTCATTCTCTAACGTTTGATATGAAAAATCAGACTCACTGTAGCATGAGTCTGCATCATAATTTGCATCATTAGTACCCAAATCTCGAGTACCAACACCATCCACATGCGAACTCTGATGTTCTAGGCTGATGCAAACATAACTCACTGCTGTCATAAAAATCAGAATTGTTATAGCTCGTATTTTCCAAGCAATCTTCATATTAGGCAATCTTCATATTTGACACTCCCATCTTGTGTGTTAACACTCAAGGGGGCACCCACAACATCCTCCACGTTTGCCCTGACATCAACACCATCATCATGGTCAAGCAAGGGGCTGTTGTGATAAAAAGAACTTTTATTGTTATTTGAATAAGTGTTTGCTTCCTTTTTCTTTTGTGATGTAGACCCCTTAAAAAGGATCTCATATACTGTGGTAAATTATCTATGGTTGCCGGGTTTGAAAGCAATTCACCCATCCTTTTTGGATTTTGTTTAATCTTCTCCAAGTTTTTCATTACGCTGTTCAACTGATTTCCTTGTTTAATTAATCTCCTGAATTTTTCCATAATTGAGACCACTGCAAGAGTGCTGGTCACTCAAAACAAATGTGTGAGCTCAATGATTTCCATCCCAACAGGATGATAGGAAACAACTCTGATACCACTGTAAGAATCCCAATAGGTTCTAACTCTACCAAACCACTAATTTTCTATGCAAAGGATATATTTGTTTTGATATGACAATATAATGCAGCAAATAAAAATATTGCAATAATAATTTTTTAACTGAAAGCTGAAATTGTATTGAAAATACATAGCTGAAAATTCCAGATTTTTATACCAGCTTGAATACTCAGAATTTTCACAATATATTGATAACCCAATTCATTAAATAACCTCTATTATCTAAAACAACAATACCCTAAAAACCTAGGAGTTACAATTCATGAATTTACAGGTATGATATGTCTTGAAACCCTTGAATAAACTTCACAAATCTGCTCATAAATTCTTGAAACCTGATTAATAATGGCTGTCAATTCCTTCTATCACTGCAAACTGTTCTGGTAAATAATAAAGCATTCAAACCTTTAACTCTCCAACAATAAATTCATTCTTAGCCTCTGGATGAAGCCAACGCCTGACATAATTCGTTGAGTGTTTCACCAATTCACTATGCTGAAAAACTTAGAAGAATTCACAATTCTTCAAGCTTGAAATCTGAAACCCTTGTTTAAATTTCTTCTCCACACAAACAAAAGCAAATGCACAAGTCATAGAATGAAGTAATTTGTCCCTTTGAAGGTATTTGTAAATCTCCAAATAACATTTGAGCTTGAAGCTTCAAGCTTACACCCCGTATAACTTATCATGTGAACTTGTTGCAAGTTTGAAATATAATATTTAATTATATTCCCCTCCTTTTGATGCACACATTAAAATATAAAGTATACTTTATTAAACACTTCTATCTCCGTTTTTAAATAACACTTTATCACTTATTATAAAGTATACTTTTAAAACATTTAAAACTCCCTTTTAAATAAAGTCCACTTAAACCATAAAGTTATATTATATCATTGTGATGCACTTTATTAAATGACTTTTAAGTCATTAAGTGGCCCCATTCACATAAAGTGAAAATATAACTAAATAATTGCACTTTATCATTAATTATTAATAAAGTATTACTTTATTAATAATTAAAATAACATAATTCCCAAAATAATCGTTATTTCTTCTTTCCGTCTGAACCTAGGAGTTAACCATTGTGTCCTTTGTGCATCCAACTATCTTACTAAAAATAGTAATCCCCTCCTTTTGATGCACACATTAAAATATAAATTATACTTTATTAAACACTTCTATCTCCCTTTTTAAATAACACTTTATCACTTATTATGAAGTATTCTTTTAAAACATTTAAAATTCCCTTTTAAATAAAGTCCACTTAAACCATAAAGTTATATTATATCATTGTGATGCTCTTTATTAAATGTCTTTCAAGTCATTAAGTGGCCTAATTCACATAAAGTGAAAATATAACTTTATAATTGCACTTTATCATAATTATTAATAAAGTATTACTTTATTGTGATAACATGAAGGGGCGAAGATGGAGTAGAGCGAAATTTGCGAAAAGGAGAATGGGAAGATATTTGGCGCACTGCCTTCTTTGGGGCAGAATGAAAAATGCCCTTTGTAGGGCGCAAACCTAAGCAACGCTCCTATGCTGGATGAAAACGTCATTAATGGTGGCATGCAGGATGATGTCTTATTTGTGGGTTTATCAAAACAAATTGAAAAAGACCTGGGTTACTTGGAAGACCTCGCTATCATCTGTCGTATTGTAGGCCCTAGATTTGAAAGATTCCAAATTTTGAGTTGGATTGATGCATCCTGGAACACGCCTCACATAACCAAATTTTTTCAAAGGGGTTTCTTTTTAACTATATTCGGTGCGAAGGAGGAACGGGATAGAATTGTGAAAGGTGGTCTATGGCGGGTTGACTCTCATCCTCTCTACATGCAAAAGTGGTACAGAAACTTCAACCCATGAGACTCTGAACAATATAACAAGCTTGTGTGGATCAGACTCAATAATCTCCCCATGGAATACTGGTCTGAAGATGCCCTAAGTAAGGTTGGCCGAACCCTTGGGACTTTGGTTGATATCGATGTAGACATAGTCAATGGGGACTCCTACCTTTACACTAGATTGCATATCGTTGTTTTTAGGACTATACCTTGAAAAATGAGAGTCACCGCTAACAGGAAAGCATGGATGCAACATATCGAAATTGAAGATGAGAAATTCTTTTGTTTAAATTGTGCAAGGCGGAATCACTCTACGGTTAACTGCAGATTACCGCCAAAAATGGAAGAAGTTTGGATTCCTAAATCAGTTCCAGAGAGCAAAGTTGTGGCTTCCCTTGCTGAAGCTCAACCTGAACAAATTCGTGAAACAACCCCTCAGGAGGGAATGGAGCAGATGATTAAGGCCGCTGAAGACAAACGGGATGGGAGGGATATTCAATCAAAACCCTACCAAGAGGTTGTTTCTCTCCCCCATCTTGACCCTCTGGTGGATATTGATGCTGGGCTGGAGGAGATGTTTGAAGAAGCTCATTTAAACATCATTGAAGAAAGTTGTATCTCACAATCGGCCGCCAATGCCTTGGGTTACTCAAAAGCAGAGCACAATAGGAAAGGTAGGAAATCACTGAAAGAAATAAGGGAATAGGAAGCTTCTGAAAGGAACTATACTAGCATCAAAGAATTCTTGTCAAGTTCCAAGGGGGTAAGTCCTCCCTTGGGAATCAATGAGGACCATCTTCTGGATTGTCAAGGGCCTAGGGGCCCCTTGATAATGGATGCCTGATTAGGTGTCAAATACAAATGTTATCTGCTAATATGCCTTTCATACAAGAAACAAAGTTATCAGTTGAGGGAAGTTCTAATTTCTCTACTTATTGCAAACAATGGAATGGTTTCTTTCATCAGGCCTCTGGTACTGTAGAGGGAATTGGCATTATGTGGAATGACAAATATCGATATCTGAATCTAATCCCCACTGGAAGGCGATCAGTGCCTATTCCCTCTTCCTGAATGAGAATGCCTTTGCAGTAGGTGTGTACGGGCCCACCAAGACTTGTGACAAAGCAGACACTTGGCAATCTATCCTGGGCTTTACGGGGATGTATGTTTTCTCTCATATGTTAATGCCAGGAATACATCTAATAAGATAAACGTAATACGTAGGAGTGATGGTAGCTTGGCTTTGGGACTCTTTGAGGTTGGTGTTGAGGCTGTTGAATTCTTCTAGGGAGTTAGAAGGTTCAGTCTGGTGCTGGGGATATGTGTAGATCCTTGTAGGAATATGAGAAGATAGAGGCAGATCTCCTTCAACTCAAGGAAGTTAAACTACTGGCTGATTTATAATATGGATCTGTATTCTATCCTGTCTTCCATAATGTAAAGAAAACTATGCAAGAAACTCTCCTTGGTTACTACCCAAAAATTATAAAGTGGGACTGTAATTTGTAAATATTAAAATTTTTAAATTTTAGACCAATACCTGGAGGTTTTCTCCGGCCAATTCTTTCCTCCATGTGCTCCTAGTGAGTCGGTCTGTCAACAGGTTAAAAATTAATAATAATATATGGCTTTGGCCTTTTACTGATAAAAAATAAAATAAAAATAAAGTATTACTTTATTAATAATTAAAATAACATAATTCCAAAAATAATCCTTATTTCTTGTTGCCATCTGAACCTGGGAGTTGACCATTGTGTCCTTTGTGCATCCAACTTTCTTACTAAAAATAGTAAGGGTCCCTCTAACATTCATTGACTTACTATAAATATTAAGTCCCTGAAACTAAGCCAACTGACGAATGAGTTAATCATTGTGCATACCATGAGTCTGGGTGCCCCTGTCAAAAATAACTCTTACCATAATTTGACTTACTATAAATAGTACGTCCCAAATTGTAAGCTCTGTCAATGTCACCACAACTCCATACTGCTAGAAAATTATCCAGGGGTCCTGCTAAAGATAGAAACTTTGACTTACCCAAAATAGACACTTACTATAAATAGTAAGTGTGCCGATCTGACTCAAACGAAGAGCAATCGTGAACATCCCTAACCTCTGGAGTGGGAATTGGCCTCCAACTCTGCCATCTAGACCTTCTGAACAACTCCATTAGTCTATGAGGGTCAAGAAATAGGCTAATCCTCTGAAAGATGACACTCACGGAAAAGGGGACATTACATGACTTCTACATGATTGAGATTGCTAATTCCGATATCACATTGGGAATCCAATGGTTGCATTCTCTGATGATACATTCTGGGCTTCCAACAGATAGTG
This sequence comes from Thuja plicata, assembly GCA_018584345.1. Lineage (NCBI taxonomy): Eukaryota > Viridiplantae > Streptophyta > Pinopsida > Cupressales > Cupressaceae > Thuja > Thuja plicata. The sequence continues at coordinate 1,089,502 of MU223303.1, read as the reverse complement.
TTGGAGTTTACGGTGGATGGAAAGAAGACCTTGGTAGATGAAGCACCATAGGTAGCAGCAACAAGGATGATTACAACAATGGATAGTCGTGAAGTGAATGAGGGTATAACTTTATATGTAGATTTTCCAAAGAATGATTATGAAGTTGATGCAAGAGACTCTTCCGGGTTGACATTTTATGATGAGCTTTCAACCTATTATGCATCTATGATGAGCAGATTGGAGTATGTAGTATGGATGAATATACAAACACTCTTGAGTATGCAGCATGTTAATTAAATTTCAGTCTACAACATGAGTATGGAGTGGTGGGATACCATGAGACATTGTTGGAAGGAGAGTGGATAAGCATAACCATAGGAATACTTCAACGTGAAAGAGTTGCAGGTTTCAATATTGTTGATTGCATCAGAGTGGAACAGCAAAGTTATATAGTTGTATTCATACGGCTAGTTTGGGATCTTGGTGGTGAAGCAGAGGATTGCTTGAGAACAAGCAATATTTGGGTTGGGAGGACTTTAATGACCCCAATTTTTTAAAGTGACAATTAATTAAATTGATTTTTATTAAGTTGTCAAAAATAAATAAAATATTGAAATGATGACTTAGTATTAATTAATTTAACTAAATAATAGTAAAATAATAAAATATTATTATTGTCACTTTATTTTAAAATGGTCTCCAATTTTTTAAGTGGGCCTAATCTTCTAGAAGTTTCTTGGAATTCTTAATAAGGGTTTTGCATTGTATTGAAATGTTCAGATGATTATTGAATTTGATATTTATTTCATTTACTTTTGGAGTGAATTTCTAAGGATAAAAACCCTTAGAGCTGAAGGTGTGGACAAAAACCCATTCCTTTTCATGGAGTGTTTGCAAAACAACAGTCACTATTGAGAAAATTTGTGAAGTCTTCTTAGAAGGCAAATTTGCATAACCAGGTTTGATTTAGAAATAAAAATAAATAGATATTTCGTAGAAATGTTTTAATAAGGTAATTGGATGGCTCTATTTCTGAAGTTCAAGATTATATTAGCTGCCAGTCTAAAGTTGGTAGAATATTTTATGTGGGGTCCGACACTTATTTGGTTTCTGTAATGAAGTTGGGTGATCATCAGTGCTCCACAGGGATGCATCCCCTGCCTAATTTCCCTCGCTCTCATCCCGGGGATGGTACGGGGATGCAGAGACAAGAATTTCATGTCCCTAATGCCGTTCTAAAAATGCAAAAAAAGGAAATGTCCCAGAAACAACGTTTCACGCGAAATAGGGGACTTGAGGACGTTGTTAGGTACCAGGGACGGTCTGCCTAATTTCCCCCGATCCAGCTCGGCGACGAGAAATTCCCATCCCTAGTGCCGTTCCAAAAATCCAAAAAAAAGGAAATGTCCCAGAAACGACGTTTCATGCGAAATAGGGGACTTGAGGATGCCGTTAGGTACCGGGGACGACCTAGCCGTCCCTTGACCATTCCTGGTACCTAACGGCATCCCGTTTTATCTAACTAGAAAAACGTCCGCCATTTTGCAAAAAAGTCACTTTTTAAAATTTTAATTGCTGGGCGGGCCCCACATGGGTAGAAATAGCAATTAAAAACTATGGAACCCTATTTGGAGGCTAAAAAGGTAAAGTCTTCTTCATTTTTTCATTTCAACCTATTGGTTAACAAATTTGTCCTCAATAAATCACATAAATAAATGACTCTATTAACCCCTTTTGCAAGGATCAAATTGAAACCAACAGTTGGGTGAACTACTCACAGTTAACCCTCTGAATTAAGGTACAACTCCGTGTAAGATCTTCAATGAATTTAAAGAACTAAAAATAATGAATTTATGATGATACTTTTTACCAGAAATTAGTAAAGGCTACAATCATTCATCCATAATCATGACATGAATGAGAATCATAGATTATCAGTATTCAAAGCACACAGACTTTGTTCTAATTTTGATCACTTAAACTAACATAAACTCACACACCAATGTAATTCATCCATATACATGATCGAATCATCAAAGAAGCAAATGATCACCGCATTGAAAAACAAATCTTCACAGAGATTTATCCACCAAATTCCAAACACATTGATTTGAAATCGCAATAACCATATATTTTATTCACAGATAAAGTCTTTTTTTCATATCACATGCATCAACAAAAATTAAAATTTTAGTCTACGAGTTTATCAAAATTTGGGACCTTTCAAATGTCTTAACAAAACATACTTATAGCCTGCAAGGCTAACTATCTTTAAAACCATAGTAAATTAAGTCCAGCCAGGAGTAAAAGAAACAGTTTGCGATAACCAAATAATAACTAACAAAAGCATAAATCTAGGAAGCCAAAACAGGGGAGCTATGATCTCGTGGCACAATCAGGGCTGAGGTGATGTTGTTGAGCCCGATGGTTGGTCTTGCCCAATTGAAGTGACATGCTGGTTCCTCCACTCGATGTGTGCTATAGAGAAGTTTAGGATTACTTGATAATTCAGAAGCCCAATATGTATTATTTGCTGCTTCCAAACTTCTTTATCTTTTCTCACCTATGCCACCTTGTCCTCGCGAGTCTCCAATTGGTCTAGACAAAAGGTTAACATGGACTCAATTCTCACAAATCTAGAGAAATCTTTAGTTGTTAGGGACTTAGCTTCCTTGGCAAATTGTAATTTTTCCTTGATAGTTTTTATCATAGCATCAATACCTTCTACAGTTTGTCCGTCCTCTTTTAGGAGCTGGATATCGATGTACTTTGAGTCTTTTTGCATCGTACTCGTAATTTCAGTTAACTCCTTTAACAATTTGACTGATTCCTCATGCCCCTGCTTAATAATAGAATTCCTCCATTCAATGTTTTTCCTGGAGATGTAAAGTACATTGTCATCCAAGCCTGCTACAGGTTTCTCTGCCAGGAATTTCATTATTCCATACTTTTGCACATCATTCATTTGCGTGTTAGCCGTAGACTTTACTTTATGCTGTGTAGGTGTTAGTTATATTATGTGTGTTCCGACGGTACTTAGTTACTACCGGACGGCGGTTGGGAATGGCTGGTGACGTTTGGTCACACCCCTTCGGGATTTATATAAGCGATGTACTTTCTCTTCGGAGATGGGCTGATAGGGACTATTGTAAATGTATTCAAGTTACGGATGATTAATAAAGACTCTGATATTTTTTGATCTATCTTATGTATTTGTATTTCCGTACAACGTCTATGCACTAGTAAACTAGGTTACCCCAGTGGGTAAACATTTGGCGCCGCTGCCTAGACGTAATCGGGAAGGAAAAAAATAAATAAATTGATATGTTGATTATTGCCCTGTGGAGAAGTGAGCAAAGAATTCATGCCCAATCAATTGAACAAAAATAGAAAGAAGGAACTTGAGGAGGAACAAGCCGATAGAAAAACCGTTCTTGCACAACAGCAAGCCGAGCGAAGGGAGAGATACAGAAGACACGCCGAAGGACTACCGAAGGGAGTAAGTGAAGGCGAGGGTCTGGAGGTATCTGATCGGGAGGCTAGGAGAAGTGATGAGGACTGCCTAGAGGAAACAAGAAGCTTGTTCGGGTCCTTAACCTTAACCCCACGGATGGAAGCAAGAGAAGTCTGAAGGAAGGAAAAAGAGGAAGCCACACGGAGGGAGGCTCAGGATACTGCTGCCGCCGCGAGTATTGAAGTGACCGAGGGGCACGGGTATAACAGTAGCCCACCAGGCCTGGACAATTCCAGTAGTTCGGGGACATCAAGTGGTACGGTACCAAACAATTCTGGGGTACCGACGCCGACAGTACCATCCCAGCCTGTAACACAACCGGTGCTGCAAAC
>MU223303.1:1008746-1049147 GCA_018584345.1 Thuja plicata | reverse complement strand
GCACATTGGAAATGGTTTTCTAGAGTTTTTATAAACTTATATGCAACTATGACAAGACAAAACAATTTAAAAATAAAAAGAAAAAGATTTTTGAAAACTTACCTGTGAATCCGAATTTGCTTGAAAAATCTCTTCGAATCCGCTCCAAATCCACAAAAAATCGATCTCTACCACTGCAAATTAACCTCTTTCTCCACCAAACCCTTCTTCTTCTCTCTAAAATGGCGTTAGGAAAGAAAAAAAGTGATTTTGGCCAAGTCTGGGCCGTCAGTCCCTATAAGAGGACTGCGGCCGATAAGTTCTCAAAATATCGCGATAAGTTTGAAACTTATCGCCGATATTCTCTGCGATAAGTTACAAACTTATCGGCGCGATAAGTTCGCGCGAAAGTTATGTAACTTATCGCAGGCCTGAACTTATCGCCGATAAGTCGGCGATAAGTTGATCTATGGATAATATCATTACAATATAAATTATTTTAATTATATATTAAGATCATATAATATCCACGAGATACTTATAAGATAAATAAGATAAATAATAAAAGAGATTATTAGCGATGGAGTAATGGACATGTTGATTCTCCAATCGGTGTAACCAGATATTTAATATCGAAACCATTTAATATGTAGGGGAGGAAAAAGAATTTAGGAAATACAGATTATATGTGTCGTCTGGGGAAGACCATCACCCGTTATGGGGGCCAATCAACCGCTGCTTGGAGTTCGATTTATACATATTGGTGAATACATTGACAAACCATAGAGGTTGTCGATTATGTGAGGTGATTAATAATTGCAAAAACACTATAGTGATTTCCTGGTTGGCGAAAGTATATTGGAAGTTCGATGCACATCAACCCCCTTTCCAGACCAAGTCGTCTGCAATACAATACAAAGAATATTTGCCTGAACAACGTCCTCATAGTTAGTTAATGCGGTGAGATAGAGTAGGAGTCATTAGAAGAATTCGTTGTATCGATTTAGTGAATTATAAGACAACTACCGTCTATTTGGAGGATCAAGCTTTTCAGATATTCGGTATTATGGATGCATTGTCACACATCGTGGATCAAATATATATATACATACATCCCCATCGGGGTATGTCAGTGCGGATAGAAGGTTGATGGGATGCTTGCTCATGGTGTAAAGCTCCAGACAAGTTTCAATGAGTTCATAGGCAATTCATTGATGACCCCATCAAAATGAATTGGCCAATCGGGAGTAACAATTGTTAAATGATATAATATTTATAGCATCAGTTTGACACTTACTCCTTTAAGGGTCTCTTATCTCCTTCAAATAGATTAGTTCTTTCATTTTTATTCAGCCTTTACAAGACCAATATCGAATGGGATTGATACTGAGAGTCAGTGAATAAATGTAGGGACCATATCAGGGAATGAGACTTGAAGTTCTAGGTAGAGTGAGAAGATTTTATTTATAATTTAAGACAGCTAAGGCTCTCAGAAGAGCCACAAAAGTACCATAAATGGACACATGAATAATAAGAGCATAATTAGTGCTAGTACCACTAAGTCACAACCCACATGAATACATTGACACTCACCTAAGATCCCGATCAGACTTTTCTTGACTGAGAATCAGAATTATAACAAACTTATCAATACAATACAAGGAGAGTTATATTTTGCACCAATAGAGATAAAATTCAACACCCATTTAACACAAGGTTTCTCACTGATTAAACATATTGATATCAACATTGAATTTATATTAAATATTCTCTAACTTATTTGATTCTTAAAACTATATATTCCATTGGTCCTTTAAGTTATCTATTCAACCAAATAATCTATTCAATAATACCCATAATCTAAGTGAATCTACAAGGGCTATTTCAAAGGTCTACAAGGGGTATCAAATATTGTAAATTATAGTAAGCAAATGAAAAATCAAGGTAATTGTCTGAAATCCCCAAACCATTATAGACAGGGGACATTACAAACTTTGACCCTTATACCCTCAAACTCCTGTGTCTGTATCCCATGCTTTGCCTATAAGTGTGCATCTATGAAATTGTGAGTGGCACTTGTATCAAGCAAGGAAATTACTCTTTGCCCTGCCAAGAGTTCACGCATCCTAGAAGAGCCTTCCTTCATGCATGAAAGGTATGCGTCCTTGAGGTGAGTCTCACCCCCTTCTTTCCCTTCACTATTTTCACTTTCAGCCTCTGAAATCAACATGAACAGCCTTTTGCTCCTCAGAATCAGACTGAGTTTCCTCATCATAATACCACTCCATTTGCCTATTTTTCCCTTTAGGCCTCAAGGGACAATCACATTTCTCATCATATGGACCCTTTCAATAAAAGCACAATTTTTTCTTATGTAAGTCCTTAAGTGTTTCTTGATCTAAAGGGCATGCGAATGTTTTCTTTTGTTCTGAACTCTCACCCTTTTTAGGGGCTGATCTACTATCACCTGCTGAAGTAGAAGATTTGGACATGAACTTATTGCGTGGTGTAGATGCTTCCATGTTACATGCTTTCTTCATTGCTTCCTGCAAGGTTTGTGGCTCAAAGGATTTAATCCAACCTTTAAGAGGCTCTAACAATCCCTTTACAAACAGGACAACCGACCTCCTCTCAGAAATTCCTGTGACCATAATTGAAATTCACTGATATAAGCCTCTAAGCTACTTGTCTGTTTTAGTTGAGCTAAGTTCCTCAAGTACAACTCAGGATCTCTCCTATCAAACCGCACAACCAACCTATGCACAAACTCCTGGTAGGAAGTAATACGATCATGTTGCAGTGTAACCAACCCATCCAGGTGTAGAACTGCAAATCTGATGGCGTCCTCCTCAGACATAGGACGAAGTGTAAGGAAGGTATCCAACTTGTGTACGCAAGCTCTCTCTAAAATCTTACCACTACCATCAAAACTAGAGAGAGACAATTTACTAGTAGCATGCTTGAGGTCACTACTTTTATTCTTTTGCTTCCTATCTGGCCTCACCCTGAAGTGATCTCTCCTCTAGTTGATATACTTATCAAAATTCAAATGTTGCTTCACATCAGGTGGTAATGCATTCCACTCTGCATGTAAAGATATAACATCACCTGTAAAGGATGCAACTTCATCCTCCTCACTCCCCTCCTCTGAATTAGGCCTCAAGAAAGCAGGGCGTGTGGGCTTGTCATAGGTACCTGTAGGCTCAACACGTGATCTATGAGAACCAGCATAACTTCTACGCTCATCACAATTCCTGTTATGCCCCTTGGGAAATGATATTTGCTGAATAACATCAGTGAGCTGCTGTAAAACCTGTGTAACCTATTGTTGGCCAGCTACCAACCCCTTGAACAATTCTCTTGCTTCTCTCTCATCATTATTACTTGCATTCCTAGGAGGGCTACCACCTCTCCTTTCACCCATATTATCCACTGGTGGTTCTTGTACCTACGAAGCTGTATTCCTACGTGTGTAAGATCTGTGAGGTGCAAATTTCCGTGGCTGCATATAAAGCCCAATTCCCTACAAGATGGCATGAAACCGCTCTCATACCACTGTAAGAACCCTCTATGGTTCTAACTTTGACAATCACTGCTGGAAGTGTATTCTTGTTTAGGACTTTTTTTTTTGTGTTTTCAGGATATTTGCTTTTTTTGTATTTTTTTAAATAATGAAATTACAAAACATGAAATTCAAATGGAGATGCTCAACCAAGCACACTTAATCTTTATTTGCTAAAAACTAAGTGCAAATATTTACAATGCCAATATATGCATCAACATTTATTCAATATAAAGACAATGGAATCTGTAGCTGATCACATGCAATCATCGACCAATTTAGTAATGCAGCCTTCTGAAAAATGATCATGAATTGTCACCGCAGCTTGCAAATGGTGATTGGAGACACCAACCAGAAAAACGTGCCCCAAGACTGCCAAACGCTGCCTCTAATATTTAAATCGCAGCCTCTAGAAGACTGCCACTTCTCGTATATAACCCGCAGCTATCTATGTCTCCAAACGCAAGTCCTTAGAAAGGCTACAATCTTCCACTACTTCCAACTCCAACCCTTGCAAATGTTTCTGAGATAAATTGGGGCTGTTTAGTGTGGATTCTTGCAAACTACGAAACCTTCTTGGCCTCTGGATGAAGCCAAAGCTCTTGCATAATTCTTTGGGTGTTTTACCAATTCACTGTGCTGAAAAACTAAGAAAAATTCACAATTCTTCAAGTTCAAACTTGAAACCCTTTCTCCATATTCTCCTTCAACAATCTCAACAAAAAGAAAATGCACAATAGGATTGTTCGATTTTCTCCTTTGAAGGCATTTATAATTCTCCTTTGCAAATTGACCTGGAAGCTTCAAGTTCACACTCCACATAACTTTAAAACATGACTTTGATTTTGAATATATTTTCTTTTGTTGTTTGAAATATAATAATCAATTATGTTTCCCTCCAAGACTTAGGCGCCATAATACACTTTATTAAATAAACATTTAATGAACTTGGCACTTAATAATAAGCTCGCTTAATTATTAATTAAGCATGACTTAATTATTAATCATTAATAAATTCAAAAGCTTATTAATCCCTCCGGATGAACAACTCAGAATGCAGATACTCACTGCCAGAGTCTGACGCCTAAGTGCCCTGCCGAAAATAATAACTGGCTACAATTGACTTACTATAAATAGTAAGTCCCTCAAATCGAGCCAAGCGAAAAGTAGCAGAGACAAGATCTTGATCACCACAATGGTGAAGGGAAGTAATGTCACCCCTACCGAGGGTAATAGACAAACAAAGACCCTCAAACCACGACATTAGCCCACGAGGGTCACAATGATGGGCTAACAACACCAGCAATGGATACTGGCTAAAAAGGGGACATTACATTGTCCAAGGACAAGGGTTTAGAGGAAGCTCATGAGACAAACTATGTTTAAGTTGAAGAAACCCCGTTGCCATTTGTGTTTTTAATCCAAATAGGTCCTTCCTTTGCATCGCTAAGGAGCTTTCTATCTCTATCACTAACAATATTGTTGGGTAACCCATCGAGATGAAAAACTTCCTTGAAGAACAACTCTGCTATCTGGGGTACCTTCTATTCCGTGGAAATTGTAAAGAGGTTGGCATACTTCGTGAGTCTGTCCACTATCACATAAATGTTATCTTTCCCATGAACCCTGGGTAAGCTTGTTATGAAGTCCATTGAGATGCTTTTTCATTTCTGGTTGGGAATGAGTAGTGGTTATAGTAACCTTGCTGGGTGAGTTCGTTCTGCTTTATTTTGTTGGCATACCATGCATTCCTGTACATATTTCTGAACATCTTTCTTTAATCCTTTTGATGAGTACTTTTCTCTAATATGCTTATATGTTTTGTAGTATCCTTGATGGCTGTGTTGGAGCATTAAATTTTTCCATTTAGAAGCATCAAATTTACATGTTGACATTAATGTTTCAAAGGCAAAAGTGTATTGAAGAGGTCAAAATATGAGATCACCTTGGAAGCATTCAAAAGGAACCATTTTTGTTATTTCACGGGGACAAAAAACACAGGAAGCGAAACGACTTTTTGCTATTTCGCAAGTATCATATTACAAGGCAGCGAAATAGGGATTTTTCACTATTTCGCTGGTATCATTCAAAAGGATAGCAAAACAACGATTTTTCACTATTCCATTGGTATCATTGAAAAGGATAGCGAAAAAATGATTTTTCTCTATTTCGCGGAGGGCATTTTAATGAGTTGCGAAATGGTGAAAAGAACAATCAAAATTCTGTGAGCAAAGATTTCAGAGATGTAATTTCGACATGCTATAAAAATGATGTCGCCGGAGGATGAAAATGATCGGAATTTAACAATCTAAAACAGAGCTAGTTCGGAAAATCAAATTTCCTATGTGCAGTTAAAATCTTATGTTCGTACAATCTGTTTTGGATTTTCGACCAAAGCCAAATCCGAAAGATAGGTAGTTATTAGTTAATTTGTTGATTAGTTTTTTCAAAAGGAATTTTTTAATTTTAGCATAAGGTGGTGTCTCTTCACCCTAAAAGGGTGTGAAAACCATTCATCCACATATATATGTGGTGTAAAATGTAAACATATAAACAAAAATAAGATAAGAAAAAGGAGGAAGATGGTATTGTAGGAAGATAGCATGGATGGTGAGTGCAACTAAAATGTAAATCAATTGTATTCATTTTTTTGGATTAATACAAAGAAAATCTGTTTCCTGTCCAAGATTGAAGAAGTAAGTTCGTTGTTTTTGATTGGATTGGTCCTTTGCATTTTCAGTTACACAGAGTTTTCTCTTTACTGTTAGATGTCTGAAAATTGAAGTTTTTAATATTAGTTTTCAAGTATCAAGGGTTGTATACGAAGCTCTCATCTATACAAATCCTTGTCTAATTGGTTTCCCGCCAAGTAATTAAAATTCATTTAGACTAAAACAAATATTATTATCAATTCATCCTGGATGTCATGGGGGAGGGAATCTAAAATTGAATTGCAGAATGTACATGAGGGTTCAAAAAAAGCTTGACTACATTCCGCCCAATTAGTTGGATAAGGGACTGGCCTGTGTGTTTCTCAAAGATGGTTTTTTACAGTTGTATGAGCATTGAAGTTCTTTCATTTAATCCTTGCGAAGTATATTATCTCATACCCAAAGCATTTTCCTTATACACAAATTCAATTTCAGTTACAAAGAATTCATAATATTCAAACACTAAATAAGAATCAAATATTCTTATTCTATTAGACTCAGGGAACATTTGCCATCCTGAGAAATCAGGAAAGTTTAAATTCGCTATAGAAAAACACCTTTTGTGTTTGGGGTGGGGGTTTACCCACCTAGGTTTAGCGAAGCCTAAAGTGTAGGGGAATTAGATTATTCTCATTCATTGGCCAAGATTGATTGAAGCAATCTAGGAGAATTGGCAAAAGCTCTCTGATTTCCAATCTGCAGTTTTGGGAACCAACAGATTGGCGACTCTGCTGGGGAGTTGTAATCAGAATAGTTTTCAGAATTTCTGGTGATAAAGACAAACTCTACTGGGAGAAAGGATTCAGAAGACAACTAAGATTTTCCCTCTAACAAGAAGGTGGTGACTCTATTATTCAATAAAACATTTCATTCAGTCACTCTACTAAGGGAGAATACCCAGAAGGAGACAAGTAAAGTTTTCCTCTTTGAAAGAGGTGGCGACTCTATTGACAAGAACCTAATGTATAAAGAAATAAGTCACTACAAATTCAGATATTCAGATTGTACCAAAATAAACAACCGTTTCAGAGAAAACCATTTGTTCCGAATTGCATCAGGCCGTTGGATCTTAGAAGATTTCAATGTATTCCTAATAAGTTATTCCCTAATCTTTCACAACTTGTACCAAAGTTTCATGGGGAATGGGATGAATCAACATTTGACCATTTGGATGCAACACATTTTCAAAAGATTACGAGATTCATGCAGAAGATCAGGTGATGAAATTGTTTGTTAGGAATTTAAAGGATTATGCAAGAAAAGCATATGAATCTCTTCCTACACAAAGCATCTCATCGTGGAAAGAGTTTGAGCAATGGTTTTTAGATGAGTTTCATGGCATAGTTGAAGAGGATGAGTTTTTGTATACACAAGAATAATCTCAATATCATACTATGGATTCAGAGCCTTGTGCAGATTCTTCTTTCAGCAGATACAAAGAGAATGATAACCCCAGATGTGGTTACATATCCCAGATAATCAAGCATGCATTTCTTGGTACAACGAGAGAATTCATCAGAGAAGAGAAGGTGAAGGAAAGCAGTAATTTGTGTGTGGATAGGACATGTGAAATAGATGCAGATGTGCGAAAGGAAGAGGAAAAGGAGAATGTATGCTCCATACTAAAAAAAATCAGAATTGTACTATAGAAAAAGAATCTTATATGTCTTCCTTGGATGAATTTATGAATATAAGGAGATATGAAGAAGAAACTACAACACAAGTATTCATGAGGATGTTTAACATCTATAAAGAAATAACTGTGGATATAAAACCTTCATTACCAGATAAAATGCATGAATTAGGGATTTATTATAACCCTCAGGTAAGGCTTCTTCTCAAAACTATATATGAAGGCATTTTAGAAGAAGAATCTAGTGATGTTTCAAATTTAAATAAGGAAGATGAATGCACTAGTCATATAGAAAATAGAAAATAAAGAAGCATGCATACTTGAGAACCATGATGACACGTGTGTTTAAATAGATAATAATGAAAAAGATTTCATACATGGTGAGATTTGTATGGAAATGCATATGAGTGATTATGATGGTAATGGGGAGGGTCTCCTCAGTGCAGAAGAGGTTTTAGATTTATTAGACATTGAATATCAGAAACATGCTCAGAGAAATGGTGCAAATTTTTCTAGTCCATTAGAACAAACAGACTAGTGAATCAATACACATGCGAGAGGAGGAAATTTCTGCAGATAATGAAGATATTGGCCTGGTTGATGAAGCACATGATGACACTCAAAAGGATGATGCATTTAATGAATACATGCAATCTGATCAGCATATAAAAGAAGGAAAACCTAAAGGTAATTTCAATCTTCTTCAAGATCTTTTTCATGATGAAACATCAGAAAATCCAGAGGAAAGCTGGAGCAATATACCTTGTTTTGAAGATGCACAACATAGTGTTGAAAGAATGGAAATATTATCAGAAGATGCAATCAATAAAATAAGTGATGTTTTAGACTCTAATTCTATAATGGATTCAATAGTGGTGGAAGTTTTAGACTTTCATAAAGAGGGTGTGCTTTTGCAAAGTTGTAATAATCAGAGTAGTGACAATGACATTGAATTCATGGATTTTCAAGGATATAAAGGTTTAAAATTTTGTATCAATCCCTTTGATAGGACTAAGTCAGGATGTCATTCTAATTCAAAAATGAAAATATCTATGCATAATAGAAAATTTGATAACAAAGGATGTTGTAACGTATATGCCTATGGACTATATGATAAGGGAAGATATTACAATGAGTATGTGTATAATTTGAAGATACCTATTATCAGAGAGAGCAAGTCCAGTTGGTTGAGGGAAAGTATCAAAATAGTTTATCAAACATATCTCAGTATTATTTTCAGATTGATGTCAATGGAATGTGATGAAAACAAGATTTTTGACAGAGGCAAATATTGCTTTTGCATTTTGGTAGCCTGAGGCTACCAAATTATATATGATGTGATTTCTACACAATGACTCCATAACCCAATTGATTGGCACTTGGTCTGCTTCTTCCAGAGATAACTGAATTCTCACTATACTCACAAGGAGTATACGTCCCCAAAAAGAGCCACTGTTGGAGCATTAAATTTTTCTATTTAGAAGCATCAAATTTACTTGTTGACATTAATGTTTCAAAGACAAAAGTGTATTGAAGAGGTCAAAATATGAGATCACCTTGGAAACATTCAAAATGAACTATTTTTGCGGGGACAAAAAACACAGGTAGCGAAACGACTTTTCGCTATTTTGCATGTAATGAGCCCAACTTGGCTCTCCTGATAATTTAATGTGATTTTTGCACAAGAATAATAATTTGTAACAAGAACCCCTTTATTTAATATTTATTCAATTCAGATTTTGTATTTCTTCAGCCAACATATATAATGATTTCTTTACAAAAATCTTAATGAACTTCTGGAAACAAACCCTCAAAGATTTTAATCTAATATCACTGATTTATGCAATTATCTCAAATTAAATACAGAATGAATGTATTTGTATTGTACCCGTTGTTCATGCGCGCCAACTTCTCTATACAGTGGCTCACGCCATCTTGCTGCCTCCACGCACTACCTAGGCGCGGCCACAATGTTGTTGTCCACCCGCGTATGAGGATTGGAGTTGCAGAGCCCAGTCTGGAGCAGATTCGGCTCCTTAGGCAGGTGCGGCCTGCTGTCAATAGCAGCGTAGCGCTGATATAGTGCTGCCTTGTGAAATGTGTGGCCTGCAGTCAACTCGCGGCCTGATCTGGAACCAATGCGGTAGCTAGGATATGCGACCTGCTGCAAAAATGTTACCCAGCTATCACCCGCGCGACTACTTGAAGAATATCACCAGTATGAATGAAGACACCCTACGCAGCCAGAGGATAGATGCTTGGCGATTAATTACTTCGCTGTTGAAACAATAACCTCTTATGCAGGTCTCAAATCAAGTCGATTTCAAACAAGAATTCAGAGCTTCCTCCAATTCGTATATAACAACACGAAGGAGATGCAATTGATTATACAACAACAATCAATTTGCAGATTAGCTTCAGAAGAATCAGTCTTCTAGAAACTAATTTGACCCTTATACTTCAGTAAGGGCACAGATTTCAGAATAACCAGGAACAATTCCCAAGACCAATTTTAATATATAATATTCGATACTCAGCTCCACAAATGAGTCCATATTTATAATTCTTTGGTTGCCATAGTTTCCAAAAACTAGCATCAGTTAACCACTCTCCATAATATCAACTTCTAAATCATTATAATAATAAAGTATTATTATTATAATAATATAGCCTTATTATTAATTAATAACATATCGTTATTAATTAACACAATTAATTATCAAATATGACTCTGGTGATAATCCCTGCATCTGCTGGTAACGACTGATCAACATGGCCGTCAATTGCACTGCCAAAAATAGTAACCGGCCTAGACTGACTTACTATAAATAGTAAGTCCAGATTTGCGACAAATGGCAAATCTGTCCACTGAGACCCTCAAAACACACTGTCAACTCACGAGGGTCGTGCTGATGAGCTAACCATAATCAGGCTCCCAAAACCTGCTAATTTGGGGACATCACAGTCCTCCATCCTTGAAATTGCTTGTCCTCAAGCAATCGCAATCTAGGGTGCTGCATAATATCCTCGGGTTCCCAAGTAGCATCCTCGTCAGGTAACCCCTGCCACAACCAAATACTCCCGGATAGTCCTCCGGCGCAACTGTCTCTCGCGCACATCGATAATGGCCTCCGGTATCAACTCCAGTTTCCCCTCATCATCCAGGGGAGGTAATACAACCGAAGGAATCATAGTTCGGCCTAAGGCTTCCTTGAGGCGCGAAACGTGAAACACATTGTGCACTTTGTTGTCCTCAGGTAAATCTAGCTCATAAGCCACCTCTCCAACACGTCATACCACACGAAATAGTCCATAATACCGTGGCTTGAGCTTTTTCGCTCCACTGTTCCGGATAGAAGACTGCCTATAGGGCTGCATCATCAAATAAACCATGTCCCCAATCTCAAAAGAGTGGGCTGTCCTCTTTTGATCCGCATACTATTTATGCTGATTCTGTGCTCTCTGAATATTTTCTTTCAATGCCCTCATAATATCCTGACTGTCTTGCAATAAATCACCTGCACTGGGCACCCTGCTATCACTGCACAGTAAATCCACAAAAGTCGGGGTATCATGACATACAAGGCTCGAAAAGGGGACATCTATATTGTCACATGAAAAGTGGAGTTATAACAATACTCGCACATATGTATCCACTTTACCCAAGCCCTCTGCTGCGATGAAATATAATTCCGAAGATAGCCTTCAACCCACTTGTTGACAATCTCGGTCTGGCCATTAGTCTATGGATGATAACTGGTACTCGGTGTCAACTCTGTTCCACATAACCTGAAAACCTCCTGCCAGAAGTGGCTCATAAAGCGACTATCTCAGTCACTCACAATGTTCCGAGGTAGGCCATGCATCCTAAACACTTCCTGGAAGAATAAATCTGCCAGCTGCACTGCAGAGTAAGTAGTGGTGATAGGGAAGAAATGTGCGTACTTAATGAGCTTGTTGACTACCACGAAAATGCAATCCCGCCCTTGGGCTTTAGGTAGCCCCACAATGAAGTCCATGAGCGGAATGGGAAGTGGCTGTAGCAACCCGACGGGGTAAGTGTGCTCTTGTTTATTCTGCTGACAAATAGAGCACTCGCGAACATATCACTGTACATCTCCCTTCAGTCCCTTCCAGGTAAACCTCTCTCAAATCTGCCTGTAGGTTTTAAAGAATCTTGGACGACCGACCATAGGTGTGTCATGGAAAGCCCGGAATATGACCTCTCGGACGCCTGATCCAGCCACAAGAAAAATCCTACCCTTATAAATGATCAACTCATCCACAAAGGAAAATCTGTTGTCCTGAATACTGCCATCAATAAAATCTGTTGCCCATGTATCCTTGGCATACTCAGCTAGGATCAAATGCCTCCAATCCTCAGAAACCTCGGTGAGCAAACAAAGGTGGGGTCTCCGTGAAAGAGCATCCGCAACAACATTCTGGGTTCCTTTGATATAGGTAATATCAAAGTCATATGACTGCAATTTACTCACCCATTTCTACTGCCTCTCATTGAGATCTCGCTGCCCAAGAAAATGTTTCAAACTATTATGATCGGTTTTGATGCAAAATTTACTCCCTACTAAATACTGTCTGAATTTGGCCAAGGCATGCATAATGGCCAACATCTCCTTATCATACACACCAAATGCTCTCTCAAGACCACGTAGCTTCCGGCTCTCGAAAACAATGGGATGGCGATCTTGGGATAATACTGCTCTTATACCCTCTCCTGAAGCATCACAGTGTAAATCAAAAGGCCTCGAAAAATCTGGTAATGCCAAGACTGGACAAGTAGTCATAATAGTCTTGAACCTCTCAAAGCACTTTTGCGCTTGAGCGGTCCACTGAAAAGCACCCTTACGTGTCAAGTCTGTAAGGGGGGCAGCATGTCTAGAAAAACCCGCCACAAATCTGCGGTAGAAGGCACATAATCCGATGAACCCTCTCAACTGTGTCAGGGTCTCAGGCGTGGGCCAGTTTAAATTGGCGCGGACCTTATCTGGATCCATACGCACACCATCTGCACTAATAATATGACCCAAATAGAGTAGCTCTGTCATTCCCAAGGCACACTTAGACTCCTTGGCATATAAGGAATCCCTCTCCAAAATACTCAATACTGTACCAAGGTGTGCAACATGGTCATCCCAAGTCTTGCTATAGACTAGGATGTCATAAAAAAAACCAATACAAATCTCCTCAGCTGGCTGTGGAACACCCTGTTCATCGTGGACTGGAAGGTAGCTGGGGCATTTGTCAAACCGAAAGGCATGACAAGGAACTCGAAGTGCCCACAGTGACATTTGAAAGTTGTCTTCTTGATGTGCTGTTCCCTAACTCGGATCTGATGATAGCCGGACCTCAAATCTATCTTCGAAAAAAACTGTGCCCTGTGCAACTCATCGATCAGCTCGTCAATCCGAAGAATGGGGTACCAGTTCTTAATAGTCTTCCTGTTCAGCATCCGGTAATCAATACACATACGCAAGGTGTCATCTTTCTTCTTCACCAGAACAACTGAAGAAGCAAAGGGAGATTTACTCGGCCGAATGTGTCCCATCTGAAGTAGTTTGTTTTTTCAATTTCATCTTTCAGCCGTTTCGGATGCCGGTAAGGAGTGATCATAACGGGCTTAGCGCCCTCCTCCAACTCTATGATGTGCTCGGTTCTCCCATCTGGAGGTCTACCCGACGGTAAGTCTCTAAACACCTTATTGTGTTTAGTTCTCAGCTGCTGAATATCAGGATGATATGTGAATTTATCTGAGTGATCTAATGAAGGCATCAGTCTACACTCAACTACCCAATCTATCTCATCCTCATGTTGTACTAAATGCTGCATCCGCCTGAACGAAATCTACTTAAGCCCCTCATCTCTAATGGCCTTAAGCACCTGTGATTTCCCATCCGAGATAAACCTTATCTCCATCCTCTCTGTACTGATATAGATGTCCTTAATAGTATGTAGCCATGCCATCCCTAAAACCAAGTCCGTACCACCCATATCCACCACATAAAAATCTGCCTTAAAGGCATAAGTACCCAGCTTAACTGGTAAATCAGCAACCATCTTGTAACACTTAAGACTGTAACCATCTGTTATTTGTACTCTCAACCCCTCAAAATCCTCTGTCTGTATTCCCCTGCGAGTCACCAAGCGGGAGTCAATAAAATTATGTGTGGCCTCGGTGTCAAATAGAGCAGTCACCCTTTGCCCAGCTAGAAGACCATGTAGTCTAAAGTCGCCCTCTTTTTTCATACTGGAGAGGTATGCTATTTTGAGGTTGGATGCCTCAACCTCTTCTTCTCTGTAACCATCCGTGCCCTGAATGCCTTGATCCTGATCATCCATCTCACCTGTATACTCAGGAACGTCCTCATCATCGTAGAACCATTCCATCATCTTGTGCTTACCCTGGGGTTTCATAGGACAATTATGGTAACATCATACGGACCTCGACAATAAAAGCAAAGTTTCTTCCTCCTTAAATCATTAAGTGTTTCCTGATCTAAGGGTGCTTCCATAGGACGTTTAGACTCTAATTTGTCTTCCCTTCTTGGGGCTTTCCTATCATAAGATGGTCTTGGAGGTCTTGCAGCAAACTGTCTCTTTGGTGCAGAAGACTCCAAGTCTCTAGCCTTCTTCATGGTCTCATGTAGAGATGGGGGATCTAGGGACTTAACCCACCCACGTAATGGTTCAACTAATTCCTCTAGGAATAGCATCACCCTCCTTCGCTCTGAGATATCATATACCATCACTGATGTGCGCTGAAACTCACTGATGTACCCCTCTAAGATGGCTGTCTGATATAATTGAGCCAACTCTCTGAAATAGACCTCAGGGTCCCTTTTGTCAAAGCGCTCAATCAACCTGTATACAAACTCCTGATAGACCGTAATCTAGTCGTGATGTAGCGATCTCAGTCCATGGTACCACCAGTCATGTGCAGTTTCGTCTAAGTGCAAGACTGCAAATCTAATGGCGTCCTCCTCAGTCATTGGACGTAGTGCGAGGTAGGTATCGAGCTTGTGGACCCAAGCTCTAGCAGTGACCCTACTGCTGCCATCAAAATGTGCTAGGATCATCTTGCTAGCCACCTGTCTCAAATCATTATGTCCCATCGTCTGCTGATCCTGTGCTGGCCTTCCCCTAGCATGCTCCCGTTTCTGGGTCAGATATCCGTCAAAGTTCAGATTTTTTTTCAAGGTTGGAGGAAGGGCATCCCATTCAGCATAGTGTTTAACTATATCGTTAGCAAAAGGGATACTCTCGGCATCAACATGGCTACATCAGCTTCTGGTCTCATAAATCTTGGCTCCTGGGGTCTGAACTGGTCTCCCCTGTCATCTCCCTTATCTGCTCTATCATGTCTCAAGGTTCTAGGCTCATAATCTTTGTGCCTGTCATCAACCCGCGATCTATGTGATGAGACAGAAGCATCATGTGATCTCTCCCTACTCTGACCTCTCAGGAGGACGATCCATCTCAATGTATCAGAAAGCTCATGTAATACATCAGCTACATGATGCTGCCCTGCTACTAAGCTCCTGAATGTCTCCCTAGCCTCTCTGTCTACATCTGCTTCATTAGCAGCTGTGGTTCTGGTCTGACCTGTTGAGCCACTTGCATTATTATTTCCACCAAGTACTGTGCCAAACTGAATATCTTGATCATCTTCGTTTGGTGGGGGTGACTGGCCTCTCCTGAAATAATGCCTGCCCGGGATGAATCTCCTATCATCCGCCATAACTGAATCCCTGAATAATAATAATCAGAATGAACCCAATACCACTGTAATGAGCCCAACTTGGCTCTCCTAATAATTTAATGTGATTTTTGCATGAGAATAATAATTTGTAACAAGAACTCCTTTATTTAATATTTATTCAATTCAAATTTGGTATTTCTTCAGCCAACATATATAATGATTTCTTTACAAAAAACTTAATGAACTTCTGGAAACAAACCCTCAAAGATTTTAATCTAATATCACTGATTTATGCAATTATCTCAAATTAAATACAGAATGAATGTATTTCTATTGTACCCGCTGTTCATGCGCGCCAACTTTTCTATACAGTGGCTCACACCATCTTGCTGCCTCCACGAACTACCTAGGCGTGGCCACAAAGTTGTTCACCCGCGTATGAGGATTGGAGTCGCACGGCCCAGTCTAGAGCAGATTCGGCTCCTTAGGCAGGTGCGGCCTACTGTCAATAGCAGCGTAGCTCTGATATAGTGCTGCCTTGTGAAATGTGTGGCCTGCAGTCAACTCGCGGCCTGATCTGGAACCAATGTGGCAGCTAGGATATGCGACCTGCTGCAAAAACCTTACCCAACTATCACCCGCGCGATTACTTAAAGAATATCACCAGTATGAATGAAGACACCCTATGCAGCCAGAGGATAGATGCTTGGCGATTAATTACTTCGTTGCTGAAACAATAACATCTTATGTAGGTCTCAAATCAAGTCGATTTCAAACAAGAATTCAGAGCTTCCTCCAATTCGTATACAACAGCACGAAGGAGATGCAATTGATTATACAACAAGAATCAATTTGTAGATTAGCTTCAGAAGAATCAGTCTTCCAGAAACTAATTTGACCCTTATACTTCAGCAAGGGCACAACTTTCAGAATAACTAGGAACAATTCCCAAGACCAATTTTAATATATAATATTCGATACTCAGCTCCACAAATGAGTCCATATTTATAATTCTTTGGTTGCCATAGTTTCCAAAAACTAGCATCAGTTAACCAATCCATAATATCAACTTCTAAATCATTATAATAATAAAGTATTTTTATTATAATAATATAGCCTTATTATTAATTAATTTCATATTGTTATTAATTAACACAATTAATTATCAAATATGACGTCGGTGATAATTCTTGCATCTGCTGCTGGTAACGACTGATCAACATGGCCATCAACTGCATAGCCAAAAATAGTAATCGGCCCAAACTGACTTACTATAAATTGTAAGTCCAGATTTGCGACAAATGGCAAATCTGTTCATTTAGACCCTCAAAACACACTGTCAACTCACGAGGGTCGCGCTGATGAGCTGACCATAATCAGGCTCCCAAAACCTTCTAATTTGGGGACATCACATTGCAAGTATCATATTACAAGGCAACGAAATAGCGATTTTTCACTATTTCGCTGGTATCATTGAGGATAGCAAAACAACGATTTTTCTCTATTTTGCGGAGGGCATTTTAATGAGTTGCGAAATGGCAAAAAGAACAATCAAAATTATGTGAGCAAAGATTTCAGAGATGTAATTTCAACATGCTGTAAAAATGATGTCGCCAGAGGATGAAAATGATAGAAATTTAACAATCTAAAACAAACCCAGTCCGGAAAATCAAATTTCCTATCTGCAGTCAAAATCTTATGTACGTATAATCTGTTTTGGATTTTTGACCAAAGCCAAATCCGATAGATAGGTAGTTATTAGTTAATTTGTTGATTAGTTTTTTCCATAGTTACACCGCCCTGGGGGACAGGGGGACGTCGGGACAGGCTTTCGGCAGGGGGGATAGAGGGGCGTCAATTTGGGGACGACAACGGGGGATAGGGGGGGTGGTCTATATACTATACATGTGATATATACTATACATGCGGTACTTAAAATGCTAGTTATGAAAAGATGTATAACAATATAAGACAAAGATGTAAAACAGTTGTCAAAAATTGTAAAATAGTGAACTAGAATTACTAAAAGTAAATACTTGAACATTGCATTGAAGTTTGAACATTGAACGTGGAACATTGAACATTGAAGTTTGAACAATAGAATTATAAATAGTCGAATCCGCAAATGGAAGAGTTCTAAACTTCTATTATATAAATTTATAAATTATAATAGATATGATATATCAAAATTCTGAGCATTGAGTATCACTATCTAATCATAAATATCAGATGATTACATCGAGTAGCATGATATGAATATCAAAACACGTACAAGCTATAAAATCAAAATGCCAAAGCCCAAAATGTAGTGAAGGAGGCCTCTTTTGGGGACTCTTTTGCTTCCCCCTGTCCTCGAGTGGGACTCTTTTGCGTCCCTTGTTGTCTTCGGGGACTCTTTTGTGTCCTCCCGTCCACGAAGGGGGACGTCGGGACATCTCTGCGTCCCCAACAGAACAACAACGCATGGGTGGTGCCGCCGGAAACGCGGAAACGACGTCCCCCCGTCCCTGGTGCATCCCCGTCTCAAGGACGTTGGAGATTTTGAAGGGGACTTGTCCCCGGGGTACACTGGGTTTTTCAAAAGAAATTTTTTAATTTTAGCATAAGGTGGTGTATCTTCACCCTAAAGGGGTGTGAAAACCATTCATCCACATATATATGTGGTGTAAAATGTAAAAATAAAAATAAAAATTAAGATAAGAAAAATGAGGAAGATGGAACTGTAGGAAGATAGCATGGATGGTGACTGCAACTAAAATGTAAATCAATTGTATTCACTTTTTTGGATTAATACAAAGAAAATTTGTTTCCTGTCCAAGATTGAAGAAGTAAGCTCGTTGTTTTTTATTGTATTGGTCCTTTGCATTTTTCAGTTACACTGAGTTTTCTCTTTACTGTTAGATGTCGGAAAATTGAAGTTTTTAATATTAGTTTTCGAGTATCAAGGGCTGTATACGAAGCTCTCATCTATACAAATCCTTGTCTAATTGGTTTCTTGCCAAGGAATTAAAACTCATTTAGACCAACACAAATATTATTATCAATTCATCCTTGATGTCATGGGGGAGGGAATCTAAAATTGAATTGCAGAATGTACATGAGGGTTCAAAAAAAGCTTGACTACATTCCGCCCAATTAGTTGGATAAGGGACTGGCCTATGTATTTCTGAAAGAAGGTTTTTTACAGTTGTTTGAGCATTGAATTTTTTTCATTTCATCCTTGTGAAGTATATTATCTCATACCCAAAGCATTTTCCTTGTACACAAATTCAATTTCAGCTACAAAGCATTCATAATATTCAAACACTAAATAAGAATCAAATATTCTTATTCTGATTAGACTCAGGGAACATTTGCCATCCTGAGAAATCAAGAAAGTTTAAATTCGCTATAGAAAAACACCTTTTGTGTTTGGGGTGAGGGTTTACCCACTTAGGTTTAGCAAAGCCTGAAGTGCAGGGGAATTAGATTATTCTCGTTCATTGGCCAAGATTAATTGAAGCAATCTAGGAGAATTGGCAAAAGCTCTTTGATTTCCAATCTGTGGTTTTGGGAAGCAACAGGCTGGATGGAGGGTTGTCATGGTACTCCTTCATAATCTTGCTTTTCATCTTTGAGTGTGGTGTCTGTTGACAGGACTTTGTGATGGTCTCGCCAACAGGGAGGGAGTTGTCACCGGGTATCAGAGTACTGACCAACTTTGCTTGAAGAGGTTTACCGGAGAGCAAACTCTCCTAACCTCCAAGCACTTGGTAGTCGGGTCACGACGGTGCAGGGTTAGCTTAGTTGGACAAATGGCTGTTTGGTTTGAGGGGATAGCTGATTTTGACTCATCAGTCTCCGGGAACTTTAAGGGTTATTGGGTGCTAAGAGGTGCTTCTCATTCCTTCATTATCTTCATGAGTCCAGCATCACTGGTAATTACATTAGCGGC
The DNA here is from genome assembly GCA_018584345.1 of Thuja plicata. Lineage (NCBI taxonomy): Eukaryota > Viridiplantae > Streptophyta > Pinopsida > Cupressales > Cupressaceae > Thuja > Thuja plicata. Next base: position 1,029,611 of record MU223303.1, on the reverse strand, counting down.
TCCAAGGGAGCATTAATCTACTGAGAACTTTGAACAGAGTAACTAAAGCCTAATAATAGCTTATGGAGAGCAAAATAATCAATTCGTCGACCCTTGGAATGGCGTCAGACTTATTATTTATAGACATCCTATCTACCTTGGGCCTTAACCTATACAGACTACTTACATTAAATTACAATATTTATAGCCGGTACTACCTGGGCTGTCATGATCATCTTACTATATACAATCATTTGAGAAGACAAGAGGGGAAAGAAAGGAGAGAAAATCTCGGGAAAGTAGCCATCGGGAAGAGTGCCTCTATACTCGGTAGGCGTGATGGTGCAACTTGGATGACTTAGACCATATGCCCTCATTAATGCTTTTCTGGTTCTCGGTCTTCGAGTGACATTCCGTACACTAGGTATTAAATGCTGGAGCGGCGCCTTGGAAGCCGAGAGATGTCTGCAGCAAACTTTCCTTCCAATAGTCACTTGTCAAGCTGCAAAGTACTACCTTATGTCTGACAACAAATCTTGGACAGTGATTGGTCGGTTTCGGGGAAGCTATCAACACACATCACCATAAAGAATACAAAACCGGTACCCAGAATTCCGGGCTCTGGGAGCTTGCGCTCAAAGAATAAAGAATTTCTAATTAAACTTTCCGAAGAGGGAGGAATTCCCAAAGTCCGGAAAATCTTATTGAGCTTTGAATTTCTCATATGCTTCCAAAATCTGAAGTATGCCCTCTTCCTCTACGTCTTTCAAACAATCTTGACGATCGACCGAGTTTTCGAGGTAATTGTCGGCATCCCCGACCTTCTCTTTCAATTCTGAAGCCACCTTGGCGGCATCATGGGACTTGAGCATCATCTCGGAGAGTCGCACCATTATGGCGCTGTCAAAATCTCTGGAGGGCCGGAATTGAGCCTCAGCCATTTCGTCAAACTTGTTGAGTATGGTATCTACAACAGTATAAGTCCCGGGGCTGAGCGGATCAGCCGAAGTAAGCTCTTTGATGAATGCACACACACATGTCCATCTAACAAAACTTAAGAACTTCTCCCCTAGTCCAAATTACATCAGGGCTAGGGTCATGCAAGAGAATATTTAAGGTTTATTTAGGGGATATGATAGAGTGGAGGAAACCACAAAGGTGGAGGAAAGAAAGGAAAGAAGTGAGGAGGCAAGGCCAAGAAACAAAAACTGAGCAGGAAGGGGAGAGAAAGAGGAGAAGGAAGTAGACTGGCTAGAGGGAAAGAATCTCAAAAAGGGGGAGAGCACACAGGAGGGGGAAATGAAAGGAAAGAGCAAGAGGGAGGAAACTTAGTGGTGGGGGGAAGGATTAGAATTTTTAAGGCGATTTAACAAAGGATGCCAAGAGAAACTTAAATTCCAGTCACCATGTCGATTGAGGTTAGAAGGGTGATTATGGATTTCAATAGCTTCTAAGAGCTTCCTTTAGAAGTTGTCTTCTTTGGCTAAGATTTGAGTGTCTTCCAAGGGGATGCGATGCTTGTTTTATGAGAGTGTTTTGCAATGGTGGATTTTTGGATTCTCTCATGTCTGATATCTGCTCAATGCTGTTTAATCCTCATGTTAATAGAGCAGCTAGTTTCACATATATAGGGAGAACCACAGGAAAGTCTCGTTGTAAACACCAGGGTTGAGAAGGAGATTTTGGGGGTCTTTGGAAGAATGGATGCAATTGCTTAGGGTGTAAATGGGTTTGAAGGTGCAACGAAGACCCCATTTGATGAGGAATTTAGCAATCTTGTTGGAGAGGCCTTGGACAAAAGGAGAGGCCTTGGCTGTTCAGAGCTCCTTAGAGTATTTATCCTTGGGAGCTGTGGAGATCTTTTACTGCATATATGATTGAAGATTTGTGTGGAGGCATTGGAAGCTGCAGAAGTTACAACAGTTCGATAGTCAGCTGATTTCTAGCTGTAGATGTTTTGTGGCAGTCTCTGAGGCCATTATTTGATGAAGTTTTTCAGAGTTAAAGGCTTTTATTATCAATTAATATTGTAATTTGCGATTTCGGGTCAGAAAAATAAATCTTTGCATTGCTATTTTCTTTATATTGTAGTTCTGTGTTTAACAACATATTTCTGCTCTTTAGTTTCATTTGGTATGTTCCATGTATGTCATGAATGGACCACGTTAAATTATTGTGAAAATCTGAGCAAAACAGTTTAGCAAAACTTGCATGAATCATAACATCAGTGATATACAAACCTTTAACCCCAAATTGCAACACAAAATTCCCATATGACACAACAGTATGGCAACTGTTTGACAAAGTGATGGAGAAAGATTAAAAAATGGTGGGAAATCTATGAGGGATTTCTCAGCCGATTTGACGAAGAAATGGCTTTTCTTGTAAATTTGGAATGTTGAACCCCAGAGGGGATTTCTCAGCTGATTTGAGAAAAAAATGGCTTTTCTTGTAATTTTGAATGTTGAACCCCAGACACTGTAAATATGCACCTGAACAGTAAGTATTCCATTTGTATTCTGTTCAAGATTTTATGGAAAATGTCGGTGGAGATCTTGTTTTACTCATTTGCAGTTTCTCAACATCAGCGATTTGCTTCCTAAATGTTTATTTCCATTTGTATTCATTCAAGATTTTATGGAAAATATCTGTGTAGATCTTGATTTACTCATCTGCAGTTTTTCAAAATCAGGGATTGCTTCCTAAAAGTTTATCGGAATCGATGTATGTTTCATTCCTTGCTGGGTGCTTTCGATCAGTCAGATTTGGACTAGAGGAGGCCCACGGGTGTGCACACCTATATTTTCTTCGCTACTTCAAAACTCTTTGTTGCATTTGGTTTCTCTTTACACATTGATTTGATCACTTTTTCCCTCATATATTTTTCAATGTAATGCAGGAAAGGACAAGCATTGCAATTCAACTGGATATATGAGAAGGGAGGGTTTTTAATGCATTCAAATGGGACACTTTCTGTTGATTTCACAAAGGTTCCTATCAAACACGTTCTTGTACATCTGATAGAGAATTTTATCAGGGTTAGTGCTTCACTGTGGTCAAATATTTCTGGTTCTCAAGTGTTTCACTTTCATTGATACTATATATAGGTGCAAGGAGCAGTTGAGACATTGAGCAGGGAGATAATGACAATACAAGCAAAGGGTGACAAACCTTCCGCCAAATTACTGCTGGATAAGTATGCTACACTCACGCAACCATTACAGCAAGCACTTTCACACCTGGAAGCTGTTCAGGTAAAGGAATTGATGATTAAAATATTTCTACAGAGAAGAGAGCAGTCAACCGAGGTTAGATGTTTGGACTTTATTAAATGAAAAATCATAAAAGGGCTATTTCTGTAGTCCGAGGTATTCTGTTTAATATAATTATCAGTTTATCAGAAAATTTATTCTCACCATATGCATTCACCTGATCTGTGAAATGTTTGATTGGCCGATGTTGGTGTCTCAAATAGAGAATTGTTCATTTGAAGTACATTCACTGATGTAAACATGTTTTTGCATTGTATAGGTACCTGTAGACATATATCCTTCCTTTACTACTCTGAATCAACTATTCAGCCAGGAAGGATGAGACAATGTTATGAGTGAAGGTTCTCCGGACTTACACTTTATACCAATGACCAGATAGGGACACAACAGAAGCTATAGCGTCACTTCTTTCAAGGATTTTTGACTGTGAAAGACACCTTGAGCATTTACTTTTCACATTTATGTGATACCTGACAGGGTAATTGCACAGTTGCAGCAGTTAGATTTTAGGTATTTACTGTTGTCTTCCCACATATAGCCATCAAATTTTTTCTCTAAAGTAAAAGAAAAAATTTGAAAATCAAATGCAGAGAATCTCACTGAGAATAAACAACGTTGAAACTGAAATTTCTTTTGGTGGACTAGAATTATTCATTTCTCTGTTACATTTGGGATTCATAGAGGATGATCTGTAGCTTGCAAGCAAGAATAAACTGAAAATATCATAAAATTGAATAAGAAGATGCTTGACATTTAAGTAGGAACCCATTGAAAGAATCACGATATATTCTTTCTGCTAGAATTTTTACTTCCTGCTACAATTGTATGCATTATTAATCAATTCGTGTTGGCTGCCTATGGGAATTTCTTTGGTGATGGTAAATTACTGTAAAATCTTTAACAAATTGGGGGCACTTGAAATCCTAATGTAGCACCAAAAACTTGCCAAAATCTTATGCTTTAACTAACAAAGCATGTATATTAATGTCCTAGGACAATAACAGAGTTATCTCACATGAGATTTGATTCTATGTTGTATTAGCTTTCTTATCAAATCTAATACTCTGGAGAAATATTACTGCCGAAACATAGTTACATTGTGGCAATTGTTTCTGTCAAAGGCGAAAAACTGCCAAATTGCATGTTTTAATCAGAGCTGCCAGATACTGAAGCCCTCCCCTATTTGGATACACGTATCTACATTTTGGTTACTTTCATCTGCACATGGGACAGTCGATTGGTTACAATACTCCCAGATATGGCACGGGTACAATATCCAAGCATATCTTTAAACTAGCCTATATTTGGGCTGTATTCAATCCATTTGGATGTGACACCACAACGGTTGGTGCCATATCTGTTTTATGGTTCATGAAAAACGTTCAAAAATTGAACCAAAAAAAAATATATGAAAAGGTTCGTTCACACTCTCACATAATGCTCATGACTGAAGATACAAACTTAATATACACAATAAATGTTGTAAATTAATATGTATCAATATGTATTACTATTTATAAAGTTTTCTCTGTATTCTTAGATATACAATAATTGAATATATGTATATTGATAACTTGGAGATATCTTCTACAAAAAGTCAAATTAATTGCTATCAAGATTCAATTGTGTAATTTTCGAGACAAACTCTTTGACCCATATTTCATGAGTAGTGGTTTAGAAGAATCCATCTCTCATGAGAATGAATGGTACGCTTAGCACTCCTTGCATCTAGGTGATGCTCCCAGAGGTGAACCATTGGGCCTTCCCAGGAGGACATCCATCATAGTACTAATCCAACTCAAGCGTGCTTAATCATAGAGCTTCCCCCATTGTTAAGCCCACTTAACTTGCTATCCCATTTGCAAAACCTTCAGCAAGTGTTGTCTTATGAACCATTCATCATATAGTCCCTTTAGCTCATCAATTGATAACAAGGAGATGTTTTCTACAAGTTAAATTAATTGCTACCAGGATTCAACTGTGTAGCATTTGATTAAAAATCTTCGACCCATGTTTCATGAGTAGTGATTCATCTAGCTGAATCTGTCTTGGGGTTATCTGAGAAAATTCATTGTATTTGTATCCACTACTGTTTCTATATCCACTACTGTAACTATTTCACGCTATGTTACACGGGGATGCGTTTCCTGTCCCAAGGGGACTCGTTTCCATCCCCGAAACATTTCGGGGACGGAAATACAAAAATGGGTCGTTCCCTAGCTGTCCCCGATTACAAAAAACTGCAGGAAATGTCCCCTGACATTTGGGCACGGCTAGCCGTCCCCGATATACCTAGGGGATACCCGAAACGTCCCCGATCTGTCCCAAAATGAAAAGTGCCCCCTACACATTTGGATGTTTTTTGGCATTAAGAAACAAAAAATGCACGTTTTTAAAAATTATTTTTGCCAAAGCAGCAATGTGGATGGGGGGTGGGGCACAAGGTTCAAATTTTTGTCTGCGGACGATAAAATTCAAATGAAGGAGGTGCAACCAGGACTGGTCGGGCTACCATTGGATTATCCACTGCTGCCAGAGGGAGATAGTGACTCAGATGATTCCGAGCCTTTGGATATTGATAGCTAGAATGAGGCTTAGTTTCATATGCGGTGTTTGTAGCCTGTTATATTTAGATGTTTGAGACTTCCAGATACATGTTTCAGACATTTTGATTTGGATATTTATAATGATAGACCATGATTTTGATGTTTGAGACTATTGTTATAATGCTGTTATATTTATTTATACTGCTGCTATTATCATTTATGTTATAATGAGGCTTAGTTTCATATGTTGTGTCTGTAGCCTGTTATATTTAGATGTTTGAGACTTCCAGATACATGTTTCAGACATTTTGATTTGGATATTTATAATGATAGACCATGGTTTTGATGTTTGAGACTTGTTATAATGCTGTTATATTGATTTATACTGCTGCTATTATCATTTATGTTGTTATACTACTATTGTAACTTGTGAATTGGTGATTTATTTGCATTTTGTCTAGTTGTTATCAATTATTGACATCTCTCTCTCTCTCTCTAGATTTTTAAAAGTTCACACACACACATATATGTAGATATATATTTTAAAAATTTATATACTGTCGTCCCCTGCCGTCCCTTAGTTTTGGCTCCTTAGAAAATGTCCCAGAAACGTGTCCCCTGGCGTTCCCTGTCCCCATCTCTGAAACGTCGTGGAACATAGATTTCATGCAACACTGCTTTCAATCTAAATAGTGCTCCAAACTTGGATTTACTTTGTCATTTGCTCTCTTGTGCAAATTCAACATCTTTTCACATTAGGTGAGGAAACAGTGATGAACTGAATCACATATTCATGAAAATATGTCGACAACCAGCCATCCTAGATCGTGCTTTCACAATAGGTGAGGAGTCAGAGATGAGCTAGATCGCGTTTCCATGAAAACAGGCCTACTAACCGTTATGTAGTGCATTCGATCCTAGATTGTGCCAACCTGAATAGAAGATGCATCTGCTGCGAACATGTGATGTTCAGTAGTGCAATAAGTTTCCCACAATTCATATTGTGGAGTGTTTTTTTTCTCTGTTCTGATCATACTATTCTTGTTATTCTAGTCTTTTACCATATTAATATTGAGTAAGAGATTCATTTAATGGTTAATTGGGTTGAGCGTCCTCTAATTTTTTTTTCCCCTTTTAAAATAAGAGATTCATTTAATTTATAAGACAATAGAAAGTTCACAGTAAATTGGTGTCAGCGTTTAAAATCCTACGCTTGTACATATATACACAAATTTATAATCACATGAAGTCTCTTATATCATTTTTCATGAAGCATTATGGATTTTTCCTATAATTATTTTTAGTTTTATTTATTTAATAACATGATAAACAAAATTCTGTAATTGACTTTTGAATGTGTTCATATGTATTCTTTAATTTGTTATCACATTAAGTCTGTATTGTCATTTTTATTCAAACCTTATTTTCTTTGGAATTTTTTTTAGAGTGTAAAGCAAGTTTTTTACATTATCTCATCCATTACATGATGTGAAAAATTGTTGTTGTACAACTCCTTGGCCAAAGGATTATCCAACAGATCATAACAAATGATGTCATTCAAAAAGTGGCAATGCATGATGGGAGCATAAAAAAAGAAACACGACAATGTTGTTGAAGAAGAAGAATCTCAAGAAGTATGTATTCTTTGCCTACATTTGTGAAGATAGTTCATGTTCAAATTCTATTTGGTATTTGGACTCAAGTGCTACTCACATTGAAACTCCATCATAGTAAAGTTTTCCTTAGAGATGATACAACCTACGATATCCAAGGTATTGGTGAGATCCCCTTGCAATTTGGCATTAATTATTGTAGGCTCACTAAAGTCTCATATGTGTTAGGTCTTACAAAAAATCTTCTATCTATTAATCGATTTCTTAATTATAACTTGAGGATTGAGTTTGATAAAAAGGTTTCTCATCCAAGATAATAAGTCTAATGGTCCAAATATTGTTGTGGGTGCCTCTAAAATTGGTAAAATGTTTAGGTTTGATGCTTTTGACAATAATAAAGCCTTCGTGACTAGAAATAGTGATCTTGGTATGTTATGGTAACACCATTTTTTTCATTTGAGCACTAATATTTGCATACTCAAACTAACAAAGGCATGGTCAAAGGGCCTTCCTAACTTAAGAAGTTACAATTGTCTGATTGCAAAACAACATTGAACACTCTTCTATCCTAGTGGGTATCATGCAAGAAAATCATTGCAGATGGTGCATATCGATCCTTGCAAGACCATGACACTTGATCACAATGGATATATGTGCTTTCATCTTTTTGTTGACGATCACACAAGAAAAATGTGGGTATATTGCGTAGGGACTAAAGATGAAGCCTTTTTCAACTTCAAAGTGTTTAACACTTGTGGAGAAAGATACAAATAGTCGTATTTGTGTTGTCCACTCAGATTGAGGCGGGGAATACATTAGCATAGAATTCTCAATCTACTTTATGGAAAATGGAATTTGACATTAACTAACTGAAACCTACACACCTTAGCAAAATCAAGTTGTTGAATGATGTAATTAGATCATTATGGAGATGGTACATAGCATGTTTAAGGATGCTCATTTGTGAAATGCATATTGTGCATACAATGGTTTATCTTCTATATCACACACAAAGCTTGGAGAGTGGTAAAGCCATTTATATTTCATTTTCATGTATTTGGCACACATATGCACATTCCTAAGCAAAAATAAAATAAAATAAAACTTGATGAAAAATCTATGAAAATGTTTCTACTTGGTTATATTAATTAGCCAAAAGCATATTGTCTTATGGGCCCTACCACAAAGAACATAGACATCAATATATATTATATTTGGTTCACCTTCCACACCTTCTCCAAATAATGCTCCTATTTTTAACTTGTATGATAAAATTAATGGGGATATTGATAATCATTTTATTCAACACCCACATATATCACATGACCTACACCCAAGTGGCATGCTAGTACCATTCCTGACACAAAACTAGATGCATTCCCAAACACTTCAACATTGAGGACTCGTTATGGATCACAATGAGGTGGATCTAGCATTAATAAGCTCAAAAGTTGATAACTTAGAACCATATAATGACTAGGACACACTAGAATCAAAACCTTGGAAAGGGGATATGGATGATGACAATTAGTCTCTAATGAGAAACAAGACTTGCAAGCTTTTTGATCTCTACCACTTGGTAAGAAAGCCATTGGATTGATAAGTAGGAGTTTTCCACAAGAAGTCAAATTGTCATTGCTACCAAGATTCAATTGGTCAATGAGTTTGACTAAAAAACTACATAGTTGAATCCTAATAGCAATATCACAAGCCATTGGATGTAAATTGATCTTCAAGCTCAAGTATAAGGTGGATGACAATATTGATACATATAAGGCCAAAAGTTTGGTAAAATATTATGCCCTAAAATATGGGATTGACTACGAGGAAACATTTGCTTCCATTGAAAATATCAAAACCATCCAAATAGATTTCGCTTTAGCTACACTATTTTGATGCAAACTATATCTAATGGATGTAAAGAGCACACTTCTTAATGGATACTTTAAGGAGGAGGTTTATATGACCCAACCAAAGGGATACATTGCACCTAGTAAAGAAGAAGTATCCAAAATTGTTAAATCCCTTTATGGTTTCAAACAAGCTCCCCAAGCTTGGTATATTAAAATTGATCGACATGTGTGATAGCATGGTTTTAGTAGACATCCATGTTATCCAAATCTTTCCCTCAATGAACAAGGGATTGAGATTGTTTTATTAATGTATATGTTATCATAGGAAACTAAAAAATAATAGTTGACAAATTTTGAACTAGAATATTTCATCATCATTAATGGTTGTGACACAACACTAACACTCAAGGTTAATGGTTTAGCTCCTTCCTTTGGAGGTCTACTAGTGACTCGATTAGTACCACTAGCATTACCTTTATCCCTTATGTAGTTGAGGAACCTGCCCCTTGTAGTTGCGTCAATAGGTTATCATAATAGATTAGTTGTTGCCCTCAAAGAACCAAAAATGATCTCAAGAAGGCATTTGATATGACAGGTCTTAGGTTATGACACTAATGTATAAGTTTAGAAGAATGGAAAACTAGTCAACATATTTTGGTATCTCAAAGAAAATATGCGAAGATGCTAGTTTGATAAGTTTATAATGCTGGATTCCAAATCAATACCTACATCCGTGAAATCAAGATTGCATTTATCTATATCTAATTCATCTCCTCAAGTAAACACATTTATATGTCGACAAATGGTTGAAGATTTGATTTACTTGACTTAAACTAGACCAAATATTAGTTTTTGTTGCCAATTATCTTTCAAGGTTCATGCAAGAACCATATATGTGTCATTGGAAAACAACAAATGAATACCAAGGTATATTCATGGTACAATGATTCATGGTTTGGAATTCAAAAGGAATGATCAATTATTCTTGATAAGATATATAGATACATGTTTTGTGGGATTGTTCATGATAGAAAATCCATTTTAGGATTTGTTTTCCTTTTAAGGATCAAATCCTTTTTCTTACAAAAGGAAGAACCGAGCCACAAGTGCTCATTTTTAAATAGAAATAGAACATCACACAACAAGTGCATCGATTTGTGAAGTGATTTGGCTATGTTGCATACTGGAAGGATAGGGTGTCCCTCAAAATCAATCCACAACACTTTATTGTGACAATCAAAGTGTTCTCAAGTTTGTTTGTAATCAAACGTTTCATGAAAGGAAGGCACATTGAGTTTGCTTGCCACTCATATGCTCACCAAAATAATAGTTAGCTCCAATTATCCAGTACCTAAGAGAAATGTGTTGACATCTTCACTAAGCCTCTTGGATGTGTGATAGATACTTTTTTAGATTCATTAATTAATATTTTAAAACAAAGATGTAATAAGGGTAGAATATTAGCATATTCCATTATTGATGGTGTTATGGTAAGTCTTTTCTAGTTTGTTATTGTCTTTAAAAAAATTTTGTTTTTGTTTGTTTAACTTGTGAATGCATCATTCACTACTCTTCAGAATGTATAAATTCTCCTGACATGATTCAAATGAGTATGTTTTTGGATTTTAATTATTTAATAGTGTAGGTATTCTTGCAATACATATTTATTGTATTATGGGTACTGTACTAGCGCAAATTTATTAAAGTGCAGTCTCCAAAATAATAGAAAAATAGAAAGTCTTAAGTATGAATACAATATGATTATTGAATGGAATGACTATTAGAGAGATCAAAGAATATTTGTCCTTTAATCCTTTTGAAATTGGAGAGTTTTTTTCCTTTGGAAATATATTTGCTCAAATTGTCCACGATTTGTAAATAAGAGTTTTGATTTGGATAATGAATAAAATGCTTTTAATAGAAAATTATTCTATTATAGAGCTTATCCATTTAGGTTTACTTTTTGCTTAAAAAATAAACCTAATTTAATTAGTCCTTTAGTAAATCGTCAAAGTGGTTTTTAATTAAAACCTTTAATATTAATAGTTAAGTTATCATTTTTAGTCTTTTGGAATGAAGTGCCAAGAATGAACTTACTAATTTATTATTAAAATATCTCTTACTCAAACCCTCTTAGCCTATGATAAATTTGAAATAGGCTTCAAATTTTCTCCATTAGTTTAATTTGAAAATAGTGACACGATAGACTGTGCGGAGAGAAAATGAGGTCATAAGAGTGTAATATTGGTCCTAATCGTTGAATCAAAGTTGGATTCATACTTTTAATGACCACATGAGTCTTGTAATCATAATATGCCATTGGAATATGGATTCAAATGAATGGGATTGCATAAGTAATATGAGTTTTCTCCTATAGGTTTGTTTCTCTAAGGCACGTGCATGTTCATTTTATGACAATGTTTGTTATCTTTGATGCACACACCCCCACTCCCCATACACACACATACACACATGCATGAACAAATAGTTAGTAATAGAATACAATTTTTTTAATTATTATTTATTAATTTTCAAATTTATTTTAATTCATCGCATGCATTATGATACCTCTTGTTTCTAATCAACTCTTACTATTGCAAATTTTTAGCTTGATGTTGACAAGTTCTTCAAGTAGGGTTTGGTTGAATCTAATAGATCGGCTATATTTCAAAGAACTTTGATACAAAAAAAAACCTTGAGGGTATGTCTAAAAGGCTTGATGGTCTACATATTCGTATAAATTTTTCTAATTTGAACAAAGTTGTAATGCAAGATAATTTTTTACCTTGATGTGTAGTACATATATTTATTTCAATTTATATTTAAAAAATAATAAAAAAAAAAAACTAAAGGAAATATATTTTTAAGGTTGTAAGGCCTACATGAGGGTGACATTATACAATACAATTACCCATGACAACTTTGTTGTTCCACACCTAGTCAAATTAGATACTTGATTGATGACTTCCAAAAAACCATTGACTACCTTTATCTTGTGATATGGCTATCACAATTCAATCGTGTAGTTTTAGAGTCAAACTCATTGACCCATGTTTCATGAGTAGTGGTTCACAAGAACCCATCTCTCATGAGAATGAATGGAACACTTAGCTCCCATTGCATCTAGGTGATGCTCACTGGGGTGAAGCATTTGGTCTTAAAAAGAGGTCACCCATCCCAATATTGCTCCAACTCAAGTGATCTTAACTGTGGATATTTCTCCAAGGTTAAGCCCACTTAGCTTGCTACCCCATTTGCAAGACCTTCAACAAGTGTTGTGTGTTATGAACCATTCAATATAGAGCTCCTTTATCTCATGAATTGATAAGTAGAATATATTTTCCGCAAGTCAAATTGTTATATTGATATTAGGATTCAACTGTGTAGTTTTTGAGTCAAACTCATTGACCCATGTTTCATGAGTGGTGGTTCACAAAAACCCATCTCTCATGGGAATGAATGAAACACTTAACACTCATTGTATCTAGGTGATACTCATAGGGGTGAAGCATCAAGCCTTCCCGAGAGGTCACCCATCCTAGTATTACTCAAACTCAAGATCACTTAACCATGGAGTTTCCTCCAAGATTAAGCTCACTTATCTTTCCACCCCATTTGCAAAACCTTTAGCAAGTGTTGTGTCTCATGAACCATTCATTTTAGAGGCCCTCTTTCTCATCAACTGATAAGTAAGAGAAATTTTCCACAAAAATTCAAATTGTAATATTTCTATCAAGATTCAACTATGTAGTTTTTGAGTCAAACTCAGTGACCCATGTTTCATGAGTAGTGATTCAAAAGAACCCATCTCTCATGAGAATGAATGGAATACTTTAACACTTATTGCATCTAGGTGATGCTCACAGGGGTGAAGCATCACTACCTTCAAGGGAGGTCACCCATCCCAATATTTGACATCCATTAGTCTACATTGCTTTGCTCATATCTCGACTTCTATTTGTTTGTTGCGTAGAACAGTCAACTCCCCTAACTTTCAAATTCTCGCCTAATTGTTGTTGATGAGCCACCTACTAGCCACCATCTCCTTACTCTATGCTCCCTTGCACTTTTCAATGGAGTATATTACTTTCAAAGATGTATAACTTGGTCTTATGGAGGTGCCTTTTTGAGAATTTTTTTGAATAGACATATCTTTTTTATTTTCATCATGGTTTAATTGAATCTTTCTTAGGGCTTATAAATTTAAAAAAAAACATTTTCTTTAATTATTTTTGGAGCTTCAAAACTTTATAACTTTCACAAATTGAATTTTTTTTTTTTTTGAGTTCATATATTTGCAATGTATTAATAGTGATGTGCCTTATTTGTACTTTTTTAAATATTCAATTTTTTGGGTTCAACCATCATCACCACAACATTAATATTTGATCTCATAGTTCTCTAATATTGGTTTTATAGGTTGTGTTTAGATATTTGTTGTTGTTTATTGGATCGTCTTCTTACAAACCTCATGTGCTAAAGAAAAATCTTTAACCTACTAAGTTGTTGCATGTACATTATATTATGAAAGATTTTAATTTGAAACTACCACACATTTGATTTGGCTTCTTAAAATTCATTTGATTTCTTTGTTTATTAGATTATATGTGTGTTTTGGTGTTTGGATTCATGTATTCTCTTCTCCCACATCTTTTAGGAAATATCAAAGATCAAAGGCAACCCAATTCACCCTTTTACCCTGGAAGGATACACATGCTCAAGAATGTTTCTCTTTCTTTTTATTTATAGTAGGTTTGTATTTAGAATGCATCCCCAACGGGATGACATGAAATCTCATTTTCTAGTGAGGTATATAAATTTGGGGGTAAATCAAAAGAATCTCCCATTGAGAAATATCTATTATTTTTTGCTATGAGGCAAGAATTATACCTTAAATGTAAAGGTGGATACTCGGTCTGTCTTTTGCACCAATCCATTAGACATTCCCCTCATGGTATCATGTAACTTTAACAATATTGATGAGTCTCCTTAGTAAGCCTTGTGGAAGTTTAAGGAGAAGATTTCAAACATTTTTGGTTGCAATTCATCAGTAAGTGGTTAGTCCTAGGAAGTTAAAATTTTGAACGCCTAAGAATGGTATTGTAGGTTGGGTATGCTCTTCTTATTTAATTTTGAGCAATCATGAGTAATTGAAAACTTAGTGTCTCCTCATGCGCCACATTCTACACCTAGACAAGGCATATTGGCGGGACCACTATTACATACCCACATACTTGAATAATTTTGGTCGTTACCGTGTTTTCTTTATTTGTCATCCCATTGTTTGAAACTAGAACAAAAAACAAAACAAACCAAAACCAAAATATGAATCATGCATTTAATGAGGCTTCAAGATAGAAAGTCTTAAACATGAAAAATCCCTTTAGTTTAAATTCATTTAATCTAGAAGAACTTGTCCACCAATTTAAACTTGAAAACTTCAAGCCTCTTTTTATACCAAGTAAATTTAATAGAAGAAAGTCATTTTTTTTCCAAGCATCAAACACATATAAATCCTTATGCTTGATAATCCTCTACTTTAAATCCACTTGAAAAGTCAATTGTATACAATGCTAAATAATAACCTTTTATCCATAGGAAGTTGGAAAATGACCATAAGGAGTTGTTTGACAATGAACACAATCATAACCAACTAGGTTTGTTCTTGTTTGAACATAAGGATGATATAGTTATGCAACTTAGAACTAGGAGGAACGCTCTTATCAGTTTTAACCTCAAAAAAAATATATCATAATTCATTAGCCTTTAAACCTAGAACTTATCATTATTATCAACCCTACTAGCCAAAACAAAAAATTGATATTCCCCTTTCATCCTAGTATTTTTTAAAAGAAAATCATAGTAACAAAATCTACTCATGTTTGATAAATCTTTTAAGTTAACAAATAGAAAAATTAACCTCACATGTAGGTCCTTGATCACCCAAACATTTATAAAGTCCACAAACCAATCCAGCCAATAAAAAACCTAATCAACAAAGTGGTTTGCCACAAAACTTTCCCTTTCCACCATCACCAAGCCGAAGTTCATAATTTTTTTATTTTTTTTTAGTGGTGGTTGTCATGTCCCATTTTTTCAAAAATAAAATTTCTAAAAATAGTAAGTTTCCTTTGTGTAAATATAGTAAGTGGGAAGTAATATGACACATTGGGAAATATTATTTATCTAATATTTATATTGTTATGGTTTAATATATATCATTTGAGAAAATAAATATTAAATTAATTATTATTTTTATTAGTTCCAACTCAAGAGGGACATTATTTTGGGAGTCCAATCGGGTCTATTGCATATAAAAATATTTAAGTTATTCATTGGAAATCTTTGTTCATTTTGGCAATTTCTCTTACAGATCCTTGTGCTTGTAATATCATTCATGGTTGAAAACCTATTGGAGATCAAAGCTTGTTGGAAAACCTAATGAATTTTAGGTAATGAATTTTAGGTTGCCAGAAGATGAAAAACCTTTGACCACTGAGGGTAATTCCATTCAAAAATTGTATTAGAGTATAGACTTGAAATGATTTTGACAATTTTAGACATTTTGCTTGCAAGTTGTTCTAGTTGTAGTTTTTCCTTTCCAATTGAGTTTCTAATGTGTTTTGAGTTTCTTGGATGAGCTAGGGAGTTTCCTTTTTTGTTATTTTCACATACATAATTATTCTATAGGCTGGAGTATTTTCTGGTTCTTGGGGTTTTAGTTTGGTAAAGTAGCAGTGAAGTTTGTAGAAGGATTTGCAGTTCCAAAGTTTGAATATTTATGTAGTGTTGAAGAAGTGTTTATTGCGTGTTTGGTTGCAGGTTATTATTTTTCTATGTGTAGCTCTCCCCATACACCAAGATATATTGGTACAAGTTTAGTGGAGATTTTAGTGTTTTTATAGGCAACTTCCAATGAGTGTTCATTGTGGTTTTTATCCTATTTGTTGTAGTTTGTACTAGAAGTTATGGATTTTGTTGTAGAATTTACTATATATGAATGATCAATGCATCAAAATTGACGTATTTAAATCAATATATTTCTATAAAAAAATCAGTTTGTGGTACTTCTATGTTTATTTGGAGAAAAATCCTCATCTATTTCAATGTTATTTATCGATTTGTTTGTAGAATTTAGGAGAATTGATTAAACTAATTTTCAGGTATGAAGTTAGTGGTTTGGAACATTATAGTAGTATCAAAGAAAAATAAATAGCTAACATGTATGGTATTGATATGTCAATGTGAATCATGAGAAGTTATTTTAAATTTATGTTTAAAAGTGTATTTAGAATAAATCATAACAAGAGCCCCCTATCAAGATATTTTAGAGACTCGTCCATGTCTGTTAAGAAAGAAAAAAGAACTTAGATATATTTTATGCATTAAGAAAATATTTGGATTTTTAACATCAATATATGATCTTAAAAAATTGAAGGGAATGAAAGCTTTCAATATTAGGTTTGCTAATTAGATTGTAGAATTTGGCAATGGGGTCTAAATATATTAATGGTTTATTTGGTCGAACCAAAGTTTATGAGACATCCCAATGAAGATGTGATCCTTGTAGTCATGTCTTAGCCTTAATGAAACTAGTATTTAATTATAACTCCAAAAGTTCCTTGCAAGGATGAAATAATGAAGGAGGTATTAATATGATTGTGGAAAACTATCATGGTTTAGATAACATTGAAAATCCTTCTTTTTCCAAGACAATTTAAAAACTCTAAATTTTTTTTGCACAAGGATTGGGTTTTGCAATGATGTTGGATTTTGATTGTGAAAGTCTTATTTTTTAAAAAGTTTCAACTTTTCTTGATTGTTGTTAATATGAGGCATGCAATATTGTTATAAGTTGTATGTGGACCTTTATAAATGATATTTTGAGGGATACTAATGTTACCCCCCAACACATACACATGTGTACATACATACATACATACACACACACATATACACACGTGTGTGTATGTATATGTATATGTATGCATGTATATACACACACATACATATAAATACACACGCACACACACACACACACATATATACACATAGACACACACACACACACACACACACACACACACACACACACACACAGATATACATATACTGGTAAAAAAAATAGAAATCATATTTGATAGTTGAGGATAAGGAGTAAAAACACTAGAAGAATATTCAAAAGCTATAGAAGTGAAAAGATCAAGAGAAGAAGGTGAGACAACAAGATTTTCAAACTAACATTTTAGAAGTTTTAGAAGAGGAGTGTGTTGATTTTGGTAGCGAAATTAAGGAGGGGTTAGATGAATCTTTTACTATTAATTAATTTCATTTTGAGGATGAAAGTATTGTTTCAAACCTTTGAGAATGTTCAAATTGACAATAGAAGGTAAAAGCATTGATTGTTTATTTGATTTCAGTTCAAAGAATAAAGATGACAATAGTAAGGAAGAGTTATTATATTAATTTGGTTTCATATCATCACATGGTATTTATCATTATGAGAAGAATTAAAACAATTATAAAAATATGAAAGGATCAAAGTGGAAGGGAAATTCTTTATCTCAACTTTAAAATATCTCATGGATGATATTTTGGAACCCTAGTGTTTTCAACAAAACCAACATGCAAATTGAAGGTAGAAATTATTTTGATAATTTTAATCGAGAATTCAGGATGTAGGTGTCTTGTGAGAACAGTCTCCGGAGTCCAGGTCTCCAAGTGGAACTGATTTTCTTCATCTTTCTTCATCTCTTTGGTTGGTCTTGTCCTTAGTCGGTCAAGTTAAGTATATTATGTTCTTCAGAAATCAAGGTTCGGTGTTGACAAGCACTTCTAGAACTATCTTCGGAGTCGGAAACAAGAAATGGAACTGGTGAAAGCATGGAGAAAAGAGGAAAATTTCATGAAAGGAAACTTATTCAGAAGGGAAACTTGTTTTTTAATTGTTATTAGAATGTGGACTGAAAAATGAAACTAATTTGAAGCTGAGAGAGGTTTAAAGAAAGCTTCCTTCCGGAAAGGCTCTCTGAATCTGAAAGGTTAATAGGAACTAAAGAAAGTCAAAGGAATAACTGGGAAAAATTCAAAAATTAAAAGGTTAAAACTAAGTCTATATTCTAGAATAGCTATCGGGTCCCGAAGGAGAAAATGGAACTTCGAAATAAAGAAGGAAGTTGGCTCATGAAAGAGTTCCAACAAGAATCTAGAGTCAGAAAGAAGAGTGGAAAAAAATTAATTAAAAAACAAGGTAGAAAAAGAAGGAAATTCCAAAATTGATATCTGAGTTTGAAGGCTGACGTGGAAATATAATGAACTAAGAGATAATGTGAAAATAATGTCACCATCCAAAATTTTCACCAATTGTTGTCATTTTCGATGGTTTTCAAAAAGGTGGCTTTTTCAAAATTAAAAAAGATGGAGTATCCCTAAAAAGTGGATGGAGCATTAATGTTGAAAGGACAGGTATTGATGGTGCGTGAGAGGTAATTTAATGACTATAAGCTCATGTCCAAACTAGTACAAATTGATAATATAAATTCCTACTTTTCGCTTACAGTCTAATAAATAATTTGTCTCTCATAGCATCTTGAATAATGTATGATATCCTATAAGCTCATGTCCAAACTAGTAGAAATTGACAATATAAATTCCTTGTCTGATAAAGAATTTGTTTCTATTCTAAATCCATACAACAAAATATATTGTAGTAGCATAAATTTGACTCTCTTGCCTCTCCTTTAACAATCGAATGCTAACTCCATTGTATGGTGAAATACAATTCACAACACAACTATTTCAGTCACATCCGACAAAACATTGCCACCCTGTCAACTGAAGGTGCAGGGGGAAAGAATGTAGTCCATGCAAGCTTACATATTTATAGGATTTTCCTCTATCATTCATGTCATCTCCCATAATCTATTGGTAGTAAAAACTTCTTTATCACTACCATTAGGAATACACAACTTTAGATAACATTGCATTCTTTCCATCGAATAGGTATAGGGAATATGAATAGTGCATTTACAACCTCGAAAACTTGTAGGTGTTTTCACCCATAAACTGACTGCTTTAGAGACTCTACAAGTGTTTCATCATTCACAAGCATCCATGTGGATACTCTAATACTATCTAAAAGCGATGAAAAATAAAATAAGATAAAGTCATGTATTATTGATACAAGATAATGCATTTAAATAGGCAATTTGGAAAATACAGCTACATAACTATTGAAAATAAGTGGTGGTTTTATTAATGTAAACCAAAACTAAGACTTTCAAGAATGTAATATACTATCAAATCAAATTTTTTGATAATATCAAACAAAAAGCACAAAACTTCTAATTCATAATAAGTTAAAAGAGATTTTATAAGCTCTATTTAACCCAAAAAAAATGGATCAAACAATGAGGATAGTAATATTTGTACACCTAGGATTTTGAACTTCCCTAAGCAATCAAGTGTATGAATGAGGATTTCAATACTCTCTTCTATACTATCATATGTTGATGTTATTATTTTGGATATAGTTTGCAATGGTAAACTTGATCTTTGATGGTATTTATAATTTATTCTATTAATTATTTAAAAAAAATATACTACTATATAAAGATATTATCTTCCTCACTCTGAGGTTTTTATTGATCTAGTAGTATTCTAAAATACCTTGGCAAAACACATGATCCAATAATGCATATGAGTTATAGAATATAATTCTTGGGTGATTCACATGTTGTAGAATGAATTTCTAATCAATTATAAAAAATTATAAATGTAAAATATTATTATAGAGTTTTCTTATATTAAGAGATCCTCAAATTTTATTTGTTGTGTATTTTCTTTTTCTATGTCTCTAATGAAAGTAAATTGAAGTCCTTTTATACACGAACAGGATCAAGGTCACGTTATTGAGCATAATGTTTTAGCTATAAATATGACCTAGGTTATACAACAAAGTGTGATAAATATTCAAATGGACTGTATTAATGATCAAAATTAGGCATATAAGCTAATTGGAATGAGATCACATATGCATAAATTTATGGATAAGAAATTATCATAGGATTAGATGCAAGAAAAATTAGATACACAAGTTCAACTATGCACAAGATGTGTCATTTATAGCTATATAAATAAATTGGGACATTTCTCCAATTTATATTGTACTAATTCTTCATTATGTAGTACTAATCCATCTTTCCCATCAAAGATTACTGTTACCTATTTTAGCATCATGCTAAAATTGGTAAAGTTTAGACTGCATTGGTGAAAGGTACTTCTGATGCATTTAAAAATTGAAACATTCGTGATTAATTACTGTATGCTGAATGAAAAGTACAGAGAAAGAGAAAATTATTTAATATGCAACAACATTATTTACAAATAAATTCTAAGTGTATTTGCAATCAAGAGTTCTTATTCATTCACAAAAGAAATATACAGAATGGGTCCCACACAAGCTATGGGATAGCTCTCTTAAAAAATAATGCAGGAAATAGAAGGAATATGCATATGTACAGAAGTCAAGAAAGGAGATAGGGGTCAATTCCATCATTGCCTGCATGGAATGATGGACGAGGTTGTTGAGTTGACTTGTTTG
>MU223303.1:976261-1002672 GCA_018584345.1 Thuja plicata | reverse complement strand
ACCAAAATAGTATTCTTTCAAGACTCTCTTATGCTTTCAGGTAGAAGCAAGGAAAGCTCCTATCATCTACTTAATTGAGCTGATGGGAACTAAGATATGAGGATTTTAGATATAGGATTTTAGGATTATAGGGGCTTTCATAAAAGGGCATTTCCCATATTCCTTTGATTAAATATTTACGCAACTTTTTCTCGTTAAAAGGATCTTCTTGATACTGTTATTTAGACCAAAGTAGAAGCTCACATAAGATAAGATTTTATTAAAGGCAATAAGGGTTTGTTTTTCTTATCTTTCCTCACAAATTATTTCTTGAACATGATATCATGCAATTATACACTAACCAAATTGCAGACAAAGCATAAAGGATTCTAACACGGCAGGTTCAACAGAGTACTCAATGAAGGGTAATCCACAAGATTGTTCCAGCGAACTCAAATGAATATTAGACAATAGACAAAGGCTCATAGAATAAGTGATTTCTGTTAAAAAGGGGGAGAACTCCTATAAATGTAAAGGCAGGGAATGCCCTCCTATAAAGATATGTAATAAAAACCGGACTAAGGTCCCAGGCTAGGCTGGAGGGTTTCTCTACCCCGCTCTTCCCTACCAGCGCCTGCACTGAGCGGGGTTCATGTAAATATTTTAACTGATTAATGAAATCTTGGCCTTGGCCTTTTACCAAAAAAAAAAAAAAATTAATTAAACTGAAATTATATTCCTTTAATCTATGAGACTTAAAAGAATCGTGAATAAAATAAAACGTATAGTTTTATGCATAAAAATAAAAAATCCATTAAGAAAACTTTAGCTTACTTGAATACCATCTAATCAATATTTAAATATTCACAACTTTACTAAATTTAATAGTTAATAAATTTTTTTTAACCCACATGCATTTATAAATAACTTTCAAATATTTTAGAAAAAAAAAAATTCTAAATATAAATTAGGATAACCCCACCAACCCCACAAAAATCGCTAGAAAAATTAGGCAATACATAGCTTAGGTGATATCAAAATGAAAAGGAAAGGAAAGGTCCTTTTATAATCCACTATACCAGTCATATGTTTTTTGGGTCTACATTTGATATAGCAAGCATTTAAAAAAGAGAGAATATATAGTTCATAGGAGATGTTCACAGGTAAATATAAACAGCTTAAATACTTAATCTACTATATTAAGCTAGAATCTTATATTCTAAAAAAACAGCACTTGAACGACCTGCAAAGTATTGCAGTTGCCTCCATGGCTTGGTTTAGGATCTGGGAAAAAGTTTTACAGGAAACCCATTAAGTGGGAGAGGAGGGAATGGATCTCCTGATACTTTTTCATTTGGATCAATTGGTGTATAGCTTGAAAAAGTCTTAACAAAATGATGTACGAACAGCAACCCCTCAGTCTTTGAAAATTCCCATCCTGCACAAACTCGTATGCCTGCCGAAAAGGGTAAGTAAGTGTATGGAGCTATATGCCTGCCCTCCTCATCAAATCTTGAAGGCATGAATTTATCTGCTTCCCTGAAGTATTCTTCTTTCAAATTTGTACTGTAACTTGTCCATAAGAGCTGTTCAAGCCATACATTGATGCAAAAACCATTATAGTGGGTTCAGATTGAAGAGAAATATTAAAATATGATCTGTCCATTATAAAATAAATATTCTATAGTAAAACTGATGAATATTCAGTAGAAATCTAAAGCAGCTTGCCTTCCATCCCTTGGGAATTATATAACCCCCATAATGAATATCAGTGGTAGCCTTGCGAAATCCTCCAAAACCTGGAGCAAACATGCGCATTGTCTCTTGAATAGCTTGCCATGTATATTTCATTTCCTTTAGATCTTTCCAGTTGATTTCTTCTCCATCCTTTTTATTTGAAAGAATTCCCATTTGCTCTGATGCAGACATATGACCAAACATATATGTTATTAAAATTCTACGTTAGATTAAGCATCTCTGAGATTATAAAGCAAAATGAATGGGGTTGTGTTCTAATTTATATATTTTTAGTTAAAATTTTTGAAGGACCCAAACTCTTATAATTCAGAGATTCAAATAGATTTGACATGAAGTGTAATAATCATCCAGAAAAACACATATAACAAGCTAAAGAATAAGATCAAAAGAGTCTGTGATAACAACTTAGGCTGTAGTCAACAGTAAAAAACAACAGAGGTGACAATTGATTACACTGTTATCACTCTAATCTTTTATTTATTTTATTTCAAATTATTTTGTCATCTTATAGCTGTTTATAATTGAATATGAGCTATGATTGTATAAATATAAATTTTTTAATTTTTATCTTAAATTGACAATTATTTACACATCAAAATATTAACATGAATATCATGATTAATAAAAATTATAAATTGTGTTCAAAAATTTAAAACACAAACATACATGCATATATATATTTATAAGTATTGTACACATATTTGCATGTGTGTATGTGTGATATTACTCTCTAATATGCAAGAGCAATATTATTATTTGTATGTAAATGTATATATCCCTTTGAGATTTCTATCCCATTCTTGTATACACAGTAAACAATATATTGAAAATTGATCACTTTTGAAATAAGCAATATTAATTTTAAAATAAAAAATTAAGGAAACCTAGGGGAAAAGCCACATGATGAAAAATAAAATTATAGTTCAAATTGAAAGGTTATTGTCATTTTTTAAGGAGAGACTTGCAATCACTAGAAGACCCAATAATTGTCACCAAGATTTGTAAAAAAAGTTTTTAGTTACTATCGTATCTACTTGGTTGAAGGAGAATTAGAAGTAATTGTCACTAAAATTTGTAAGAATTTTTTTTCACTTACTATGATTTCTACTTAATTGAAGAAGAATCCGAAGTTTGATCATTGTAACCACCTTCAACAAAGAATATAGACATAATGCTCTTATGTTTATATCTAATAAATTAGGGAAAAAAATTCATTTTTATAACAATGACAATAAAATTCCAAAATATCTTTCTCATAAATTATATTAAAAATGTTAGGTAAGGCTCTATAATATCATACTAAAGAATGAACTTTAAAAATTGAAGATAATTAAAAAAAAAAAAAAAAACTTGTCCATAATAGACTAATAGACTAAGAGACTAAGATTCTTGAGAAGATAATTCTAAAATCTATATCAAGATTTAAATTATTCTACTTTATGAGATTCCTAGGGATATATAATTGATTCAACTTTTGGATATTGAGGCTATTTAATTGAGGTAGAAGAGGTCAAAATATTTATCTTTGATGAAAGAATTAGAATCATCAAAATCAAATTACCCTAAAGAATCATGTAAGAAAATAAAATTGATATTGGTAGTTAAAAACAAGTAATGATGGATAAATTATTGAATGATGTTCAATTTGACTTAATTATATTAAAGCTATACATCAAATTGAATCTTCCAAAATGGCTATCAAGAGGAAAATTTTGAACGGGGTAAGGAGGATTCAAATTTCTAAATATATTTAGATAAATTTGAAGAGGAGGATTTTGAAATAATGAACCTTCATTGTATAAATCAATTAGCATAAAAAAAAGCTCAAAGAAAACATCACCATGCACAAAATTTATCAAGAAGAAGCATACAGATAATAAAGAGAGGAAATTATGTTGACTAGAGGTAATCTACCATTAATAGAGTGTTATGTCTCATGCTTTATTTATTAAAGAGTTGTTTTATTTTATCTTAAATTATTTTGTTATGTCATAGGTATTGTACAATGAAATCATGAAGGTATGATTGCATAAACGTAAAATTTTAACATTTGTCTTGAATTGATAATCATTCACAAATCAAAATATTAAAATGAATGTCAAAATTTATAAAAATTACAAATTATGTAAAAAGGTACACACACACACACACACATATTCATATACATATACATATACATCCACATATTAAATATAATAAAATGTGCTAAAAGAAATCATATATAAATATATGTGTGTATGTTATATTAGTCTCTTATGCATATGCACATATTTGTATGTACAATATATTAAAAATGGGTCACTTTTGAAATAAGCAATTTTAATTTCAAAATGAAGATTTGAAGGAGATATAGGAGAAAAAATGGATGATGAAAAATAAATAAATTATAGTTTAAAATGGAAGGTTATCATTAGTTTGCAATGAGAGGCCATACAATCAATAGAAAACATAATAATTATCACCAAAACTTTTAAGAAAAAATTCACACAATATCATTTCTACTTGCAGGTTGAAGGAGAATTGGAAGTTTGATCATTGTGGTCACCTTCAACAATAAAGAAGATATACATATTGTTCTTAAGCTTACATTTACATCTAATAAATGGAAAAGATGGATTTATTTTTGTAGCAATGACAACCAAGTTTCAATATAATTTACTCTCTCCTAAACATTATCCATGTTGGGTAAGTCTATATAACATTATACTATAATACCAAACTAAAGAAGGGATTTCAAAATTTGAATACAATTTAGAAAACTTGTTATCAATAGACCAAGATTCTTTAGAAGATGATTCTAAAATCTATATCAAGATTCAAATTCTTCTAATTTAAGAGATTCCTAATGATATCATATTTTTTTCAACTTTTATAGATTGAATCTATTTAGGTGAAATCGAAGAAATCAAAATATTTTCTCCTTAAAGAGATCAAAATATTTTATCCTTGATGAAAGAGCTAGAATCATCAAGAAAAAAATTACCATAAGAAATCATAAGAAAAGAAATGATGTTTGGTTGCTAAAAATTGGATAATGTGTAATTAGATTCAATTAGATTCAATGGAGCCAAGAAGATAAAAGCAATAGTACATCAAATTAAATCTCCCAAAATGCCTATGAAAAGAAAAGTTTTGAATGGGATAAAGAGGATTCAAATTTCTAAATATACTTAGATTTGGACATAATGGACCTTCATTGTATAAATCAATTGGCATAAAAAATTTCAAAGAAAATATCACCTCGCACGGAATTCTCAAAGAGAAGCCAAAAGATAATAAAGAGAAGAAATTATGTTGTTTAAAGGTAATCTACCATTGATCAATCATCTTTAAACGGTTTGTAAACTTCTCCTCTTGAGAGGAAAAAAGAGTAAGAATAGCAAGGGTTCTGACATACCTTGAACAATCTTTTCGTAGCACTCCGGATTGGAAGACAAGAGCTTGAATAACAACGTGATAGTCGAAACCGTGGTCCCATACGATGCATGAAGCATCCCATGATAGTTGTCAAGGATCTCCTTCTCTGTGAACGCCTTCCCCCTCTCATCTCTGAATGTAAGCAAGATGGACAGCAGATCATCATCACTAGACGCCATTCCTGAACTCAACATGGCTCTCCTATTCTCAATGAAATCACACAGAATCTCATCAATCTTGGAGCGTGCCTCAAGTGCTCTCCGATAACGAGTCCCCGGTAAGTCCAGAGGAACAGAAATACTACCCAGAAGAACACTTTCCATCAGATGATAAATCTGCATTCTCACGCTATCATCACTCAAACTGAAAAACAAAGAAGTCCCAATGGAAAAAACGAGCTCCCTCACCAGAGGAAGCATCTTCACTTGGGTTTCCCCCACCCATTTTTCATTGATAAGGCGTTGGATTTCCAGACTCATTTTGGGCATATACCTCTGCAATGCTTGAGGACACAGAAATCGGGAAAGTGCAGAACGTATGTTTCGGTGCTCCTCTCCAACTTTGGAACCGATCGAATCCTTCCCAAAGAGCCTCTGGAAAGATGCGGGCCATGATGCTTGCAACAATTTCCCCTCGTTTGATAGAATCACACGGTTTCCCGCCGGCCCACAAAGTACTACTGTGGGATGCCCACTTATTGATGTCTTGAATACTGGCCCGAATTTCTTCTCCCTCTCATCGAAAAACTCCTCTGGTTTTCCTGATCGAAGCGCCTTCAAAAACTGTGCTGTCTCTCCGATCAGAGGGAAACCTAAGTTGCCAGGTGGGAGTTTTAGGGTGGACTGGTTTTGAGATCTATTGAGGGAGAGAACAGCAATGATCAGAACAATGCCGGAGAGGATGATGGAAAGAATTGTAGGGGAAGAAAAGAGCTGAATCAAATGGGTTATAATATCTGAGGATGTGATTTTTGGAAAATTGAAGGAATCCATTTGGGCAAACAGTAGTTCAGTTTGCCTGTGATTTAATAGAGGATGAATGGTAGTATCGATTATATAGGCTTAAGTTCTGATCATAGTTGGGCGGCCGATTCTTGAGTGATTATATTATAATTACCAGCCAAAGGTGCTGCCCATGATTCTTTTCTTGCAGTTTTTGGAGCTTATGAGGTGTTTAGAAATGGCTTGTCAATCAGTTATTTAGCATAAATTTTATGAGTAAGGTCAAATAGGAAGCCTACAAATAATATTAATAATGTCGATAGTAATAGATGTTTTTAAAATTAAATATAAATAAACTACATATTTTTTTTTTCATTTTAAAGTATTTAATAGATATTTCAAATTTAAAATTATTTTAATATTTTTAAGGAGTATTTTTCATAGTATCTTTCTAGTCTGTGTTCGGTTAGTCATGTTTATCTAATGTACTATAACACAATTGAATTGTGCTAGTGATATCACAATAATGTATTATAGTTTATTTTTATTTTTATTTTAAAGTATTTAATGGATATTTCAAATTTAAAATTATTTTAATATTTTTAATGATTATTTGTCATAGTTTATATCTAGTCTATGTGTTGGGTTGGTCATGTTTATCCCATGCACTATAGTTTATAGGGTGGCTACCAAATTCTTCTAGTCTAAAAATTGCTTATTTTTTTATATGGTTGACTTTTAAAAAATAAAAGAACTAGCTTTTTTTAATTTTACTTTACATCATTTTGTTTTGTTTGAATTGTTTATTCCATTTTATTTTACAATTATTTGAATTATTTTACTTTATTTATATTATT
Organism: Thuja plicata; assembly: GCA_018584345.1. Lineage (NCBI taxonomy): Eukaryota > Viridiplantae > Streptophyta > Pinopsida > Cupressales > Cupressaceae > Thuja > Thuja plicata. Next base: position 995,720 of record MU223303.1, on the reverse strand, counting down.
GACCTTTTTTTTAATAGGTAAATTATAGACATGGGGTCTACTCCCATTAATATTAAGATAAAAAAAATAAACATGAATTGCATCCCTTGAAAATAAGGGTGCAAAATGAGAACTACAAGACTCACACACCTTTGTTGGAGTACACTAGATAGCAAATTCTTCTAGTATTCATGTCCACTCATCTCAACATGTGAATGCAAAGTCATTTTACTTTTCTCATTGCCTACTATTTTTTGTTTCACTTAATCCTTGTCCATTGGTTAATGTCCTCAAAAAGTTCATAAGCCACAACCATATTGTATAATGGAGGATCTGTGATGGAGTAAGAAGCCTTATTGACTTTTGAATTGCATGAAATGCTTTTATAGGGGCGAGAAACTTTTTCAAGAGATATTAAACTTGGTGACAAAGTATTATGAGGTTCCCCCTTCACCAAAGCATCATTAACATTAGAAGCATCTTCAATAACTAAAGAAATATGTTGCGATAAAGTTTAGCCCCAACCCACCAAGTTCACTTCCTCTTGGGATCACTAGAAACTTTCCTCTAGTTTGATGCATTGTTCCCAATACAATGAAATTATCAAGATCTAAATGGTATTCCTTCATACTCAATATGTTGTTTGCTAGTTTTGATTTCAAGTTTTGTAGGTAAAGTCTTGGAAATATCGATCCCATTTTATAAGTGGGAGATATTTTCTACAAGTCAAATTGCGATGTTGCAATCATGATTCAACTATGCAATTATCGAGTCAAACTCATTGACCCATGTTTCATGGGTAGTGGTTCATAAGAACACATATCTCATGAGAATGATTGGAACACTTAGCACTCATTGTATCTAGGTGATGCTCACATGAGTGAAGCATTGAGCTTTCCTGGGAGGCCACCCATATCATTATTTCTCCAACTCTAAAATTCTTAACCATGGAGTTTCCTCCAAAACTAAACCCACTTAGATTGCTACCCCATTTGCAAAACCTTTGAAAAGTGATGTGTCTTATGAACCATTCATTATAGAGACCCTCTAGCTCATCATGGGGTAGAAATCTATGTGGGTTTAACTTTAGAGGAAACTCTATGGTTAAGCACACTTGTGTAAGAGAAATAGTAGGAAGGGTGATCTCTTGAGAAGGCCTAATGCTTCAACCCTATGAGGATCATCTAGATGCAATGAGTTCTAAGTGTTCGATTCAATCTCATAAGAGATGGGTTTTTATCACTACGCATGAAATATGGGTCAATGAGTTTGTCTTGAAAAGTACACAGTTGAATCTTGATAAAAACATCACAATTTGACTAGTTTTAAAAAATATCTCCTACTTATCAATTGGTGAGCTAAAGGAGCTCTATAATGAAGGGTTGATAAGACACAACACTTGCTAAAGGTTTTGCAAATCAGGTAGCAATCTAAGTGGATTAACTTTGGAGGAAGCATCATGGTTAAGCATGCTTGTGTTGGAGCAATACTAAGATGGGTGACCTCCTATGAAGGTCCAATGCTTCACCCCTATGAGCATCACCTAGATGTAATGAGTGCTAAGTGTTTCATTCATTCTTTTGAGAGATGGGTACTTGTGAACCACTACTCATGAAATATGGGTTAATGAGTTTGACTCAAAAACTACATTGTTGAATCTAGATAGCAATATCAAAAGATCCATCTCAACCAAAATTTGAGCAAATGTGAAAGATTATTGGATAGTGAAAGAGGATTTAGAGTTGGAAGATGTAGGCCTAGAGATAAACTCACCAAAGGAAATTTTTATAGAAGAGAAAAAGAAACCACAAAATACAATAGAAGACTAGGTAAACACACCCAGATTGGAGTTACAATTGAAATTTTACAAAAGATTTTGAAGTTAGGAAACCAAATATTAATGCACAAAATAGAATTATCCCACATCTATGGACCTTTTAAAAAAAATAAAACTCTTTCTTCAAGAAGCTCGAATATCACATAAAAAACCTGTTAGAATGAATTTAGAATAACTGAGAGGGGGGGGTGAATAAGATATCCTTAGGTCTAGATGTGCCCATATAAAAATTTATGCCACTTCAACAACTCAGATCTTCTCGGCAGCAATAAACAACAAAAGTGTGCAGTTTACTGTACTCATGAAATAAGCTTACAGAAACTTAATAGTAAAACACAACATAAACTTTCACACATTTTGACACCATGATTTAACATGGAAACCCAATATGGGAAAAACCACCAGTAACATGCTACCAAAATTTTACTCTTCTGAAGTGATGCTCTGTTAGGAGCCAATCCTGTTAAAGGTTACAAAACACACTGTCAAATGTGACCTGGTTAAAGGATTTAATCACCCTGTCAGGAGTGGCCTTGCTAGAGGACTTAGAACATTCCAATTTTAATGTCACCTTGTTCAAAGGATTTATACAATGACTGTTAAGTCAACCTGGTCAAAGGATTTGAACTGATACAATGGTTAGAAATTAATCAGCAGGTGTGATCTAATACATACAACTTACTTTGCAAATCCAGATCCAATTTCAGCTCTAATGCTAATTCACTGAGTGGCCTCCATTTTCATCTCAAACTTCAGATCTACTTGGAAATACATCAAACAATCTCTCTACTTCTCTAGTCAGCCTTCTCTACTAGGTTTTTCCATTCAGTCAATTAACCATGCAATACTCTTGCATACAACTTCTCCTTACACTTGGATACAATAAAAATAACCACAGTAGGTTATATTATACCTCTCCATCTAGGTCAGATAAATATTTTTCTGCTTAATCAATATCATAGATCTTAGGTTAGGTCAGATCCAACGAATCTGTCCATCATTACATTTAATTTAGTTCTCCAATACAGTCATTAATTTAACATTGAATCCATGCGCTAATAATGGTTTCCCGTGCATAAAATGAGTGTGGACCAATCTTAATTAACAATGCATATCCCAATAAAATCAACTATGTCGGCCAGAGACCTCAAATATCATCAATTAATATAATACTGTTGCTTAGCTTCCTCTATCTCCCTCGGCATTTCACTAGCGCTCGGCATCATCTTTGCTTTGCTCGGCATCATCTTTTCTTTGCTCGGCATCACCTTTCACTTTTCTCGACATCGACTTTGCTTTGCTCAGAATTGACCTTCCAGTGAACTATTAGTGAAAGATAAAAAACATATCACTTTTCCAAAGTGCCAAATGATCAAGTACCCTGGTGTATACTCATAACTCAACCATTTCCTCGGTCTTCTTGTTATCCTATTCTTCAAATATTCATTAATCAATAGATATGGTACTCAAACATACATCAATAGTCTCACCAGTTAAGGTTTGACATCAATGACAAAATAAAAATTGTCTACATTGTAGAAATCTTTCCAACAATCTCCCTCTTTGGCATTGATGGCAACATTAAAATGTAAAACAATAATTTCCAACCAAAGTTACCAAACAATCCAAAAAGTGTGTGTGTTCCTTGATATGAACAAATCTCCATTAATGTCTTTAGCTTCATTATGAGTCTCATCTGTAAAATATTACTCCCTCTGTGTCTGTAATCACACGAAATCTTTCTGTGTCTGTTTAGCTCCCTCTTTCAGTTGTTTTTATCAATCATGTGTTTTAGCAATCTTCTCCCTCTTTGACAATAATGCCAAAGATGTTGACATCTTCATTATGCAGATTCATCTTGTTCTAATCTTTGTATAATGTTTTTCCTGTCACCTTTGTTTATGGCTGATCTTCTTTTCTATTCTTGTCTTCCACTTCACAGTTTTTAGGCAGCATCCTAAAAATGTGACTCACTGTGCATCAATGTGTCAAGTGTTCTGATTAAAACATTTGATGCAATGGTGCCATTCAGAACTAGTTAGTCTCTGCTAGGGGAATCACCCCCAATTTACCTCTTAGATACTCATGAGCATCCTTGGGCAATGCTTTTTTAAATATGTCTGCCAACTGTTCCTTAGTATTCACATATTTCAGTCTCACTTCCTTCTTCTGAACTAGCTTCCTCAAGTAATGATACTTGATAGCTACATGCTTTGTCTTAGAGTGCATTACAGGATTTTTAAAAATATTAATTGCACTCATTTTATCACAATATATGACAACTAGTTCTGTGATCTCCTCCTTCATACCTTTTAGTAGTATCTTCAACCACACAATGTTTGAACGATTAACTGCTGCTACCACATACTCAGCTTCAGCTGTAGATTGTGAGGTGCAATTCTGTTTCTTGCTTGTCTAGGAAATTAATCTTTTCCCCAAAAGAAATGCTCCTCCTGTGGTGCTTTTTCTATCATCCACATTACCAGCCCAGTCAGAATCAGTATAGACTCTAAGTTCAAACTTGTCATTCCGTTTGTAATATAGGCCATAATCTTCTGTACCTTTCAAATATCTCAGAATTCTTTTCAGTGCCATTATATGTGTCTATTTTGGATTAGCAGAAAATCTAGCAACAATTCCAACTACTAATGCAATATCAGGTCTACTGTGTACAACATATTGCAATTTACCAATCATTGATCTGTACAGTGTTTGATTTACCTCTTTTGTATCATCATTCTTTGTCAACTTCTGTCCAGTAGCCATGGGTGTACTCACTAGTTTTGAATCTTCCATACCAAAAGTTTTCAGTATCTCCTCAAAGACATATTTTGATTGAGTAATATAGATACCATTCTTAATTTGATTTATTTGTAAACCAACAAAGAATTTTATCTCACCAAACATAAACATTTCAAATTTAGTTTGCATCTCTTTTAAAAATGCTTTACATATCATATCTTGTCCACTGAATATGATGTCATCAACAAACATTTCAGCCAACAAAATTCCTTTACCTTGCTCTTTTTTCAAATACGGATTGTTGTTGTCATTTGTTCTTGCAAATCCAATCTTCATCAAATAATTGTGCAATCTTTCATACCATGCTCTAGGTGCTTGTTTTAGTCCATATAATGCCTTGTGTAGTCTATAAATCATGTTCCTCTTGCTTGGGTCAAAAAATCCATTAGCTTGTTCCATATATACTTCCTCCTCTAATATCCCATTTAGAAATGTTGACTTCGCATCCATTTGATAGACTTTAAATCCTTTGTAGGCTGCATATGCAAGTAGAGTTCTTACACCCTCCAATCTTGCAAGTGGGTCAAATGTCTCTCCATAGTCAATTCCTTCCTCTTGTGCATAACCTTTGCATACTAGTCTTTCTTTATTCCTTGTTACCTCTCCATGTTCATTTGCTTGTTTCTAAATACCCACTTTGTACCAATTACATTTTTTTTGTCAGGTCTCGGTACTAGTGTCCATGTCTTGTTCTTTTCATTCTGGTCTATCTCTTCATTCTTGTCTTGAATCCAGTCTTCATTGCCCAAAGCATCTTTTACTATCTTAGGCTCAAAGTCACATAGCAAACATGTGTCTTCTCTTAATTTGCCTCTTGTCATAACTACAGAATCCTTTGCTCCTATGATTTGATCAGGTTTATGGTGCCTTCTTACATATTTTTCCAAATTAGGCTCTTTCTCAACTTCAGTATGATCATTCATGTTCAGTTCAGGGTGAAACTGTGACTTGGCATCTCCATCACATAGATCGGCAGTCACCTCCTGTTGCCCGACAATTTCATTCTGTGTCTTGGCAGGTGCAGACTGTTGCTCGAAAACTTCATTTTCAATTTTGTTAGAATCCTCCTCTTTAGGATAAATGAATGATCTGTAACTTTCAGGCTCAATCATGCTTTCAACTTCATTTCTCTCTGCATATTCATCAATTCTAACATTTGCACTTTCCACAATTTTGTTAGTGTTAGAATTTAAGCACTTGTATGCCTTACTCTTAGTATAATATCCAAGAAATATGCCTTCTTCTCCTTTAGCATCAAGTTTACCATTTCTTTTATCCTTCCGTATAAAACATCTACTCCCAAAGACTTTAAAATAACTTACAGTAGGTGCATATTCATACCATAGCTCATAAGGTGTAGTATTTTTACCTTTCTTGACTTGTACTCTATTCAAGGTATAAACTGATGTACTTGTACAACTTCTCTCCAATATTTTTGTGCAACATTTTTCTCCATCATTAATGTTCTGGCACAATCTATGATAGATCAATTTCTTCTTTCAGCTATACCATTCTGTGGTGGTGTCCTAGGTGCGGACATCTATCTTTTTATCCCTCGGTCATTGAAAAACATGTTAAACTCATTAGAAATGAACTCACCTCCTCTGTTAGATCTCAGAAATTTCATACTCTTACCTGTTTCCTTTTTAACTTTTGCCAAGTACCACTTAAATAACTAGAATTCATCAGATTTTTCTTTAAGAAACATAACAGTCATCATCCTAGAGTAGTCATCTACAAATAGAATTAAATATTTGTCTCCATAGTAAATTTTCTCACTAATAGGTCCACAAAGGTCAATATGAACCAATTCCAAAATATTCTCAGAAGTATGAGTTTTTCTCTTAAAGCTAGATTTAGTCATTTTGCCCAATTGACATTGCTTACACATTGCATTCTCGAGTTTCTTTAACTTAGGCAGCCCTCTAACCTTTTTCAGTTTACTTATGCTTACCAAGTTATCAAAGTTAACATGACATAGCCTCTTATGCCATAACCAAACATCATTATATTCTGCAAACAAGCATGTCTCTTCAGCTAAATCCAGATAGAAAAAAAAACCTTTTGTTTGCTCATCACCTCCAGCTAATTCTCCATTGGCATCATAGATCTTTTCTTTCCTGTGATGGAATCCAACTCTATAACCAGAAGTGTTGAGTTGTGAAACACTCAACAAGTTATACTTAAGATCATCAACCCAATACACATCATCACATCTAATCTTGTTAGTCAATTAAATTGATCCTTTCCCTTTAACTCTACAAGGTGTATCGTTACCAAACTTAACATATCCACCCTTACATTGATCTAAGGTTTCAAATTTGTCCTTATCACCAGTCATGTGATATGAACAACCATTGTCAATAATCCAATGATCACCTTTACTCATATACGAAATTAATGCAGTTTTCTCATCATCATCAAAATCATCTTTCATTGCAACATACACAACTTCTATATCATTTTCATTAGATTTATCAGATTCACTGTCAGAAGCTTCTTCAGCTATATAATAAGATTTCTTACCTTTGTTTTTGTAATCCTTGTACTTTCTATAGTCTCGGTCATCCTTTCTATCTTTGTACTTGTTGTCTCTTCTTTCATCTTTCTCATTCTTGTCAGGACATCTAGCAGCAATATGACCAACTTTGTTACAAGAAAAACAAATAATAGGAAGTTTACCTTTGAATTTTCCTTTTCCTCAAGCTAGTCTCCTTGCCATAAGTGCCTCAAGTTCTTCTAGATCATTATCTGAAGTGTCACTATCACTTCTCACACATTTCTTTCCTTTCCTTGATTTGCTGATGACCATTTGGGACTTGAATGCAGATTCAATAGCTTGTGGAGTATAGTTATCAAAATTTGACATCTCAAATGTAGTAAGTCTACCTACCAAACTTTCCAGAGTCAAATTGTTGTTAGGAGTACATCTCAGTTCTTGAATTGCAGATACTCTAATAGAATAAATAAGAAGAAGTGATCTCAGTACCTTGCTCATGATAGTGTCATCATCAATGGTTCCCTTATCTCCTCTAATAGCATTTACTACTTCCTTTATCCTATCATAATATTGCAATATATTTTCTCCTTCTTGCATTTTTAAATCATCAAACTTACCTCTCAAGCTTTCAGATTTGGCTCTTAGTACATTCGTATCACCTCCATAGATGGTTTGAAGAGCATCCCACATCTGCTTTGTGCTTGTACAGTCCTTGATGTCCTCAAATTCATAATAGTTCAGAGATGATGCAAGTTCCAACATTGCTTGATTATGTTCATGCTTTTCTCTTAATTTTGCAGCATTCAGAACTCCATTAGGGGCTACATATTCAATTTCAATATGTCATTTAGCAGAATCACTGATACCAGCCAAGTGAAGTTTCATCAAAATTTTCCATGCAGGAAAGTTTTCCTTGTTAATCTTCGGTCCATCCCTTTTATACATCTTGATCTTTATCTCCAAGTACCTTCAAACTTTTTCAAGAGAACAAAGCTCTGATACCAATTGTTAGAATGAATTTAGAATAACTGAGAGGGGAGGTGAATCAGTTATCCTCAGGTCCAGATGTACCCATATAAAAATTTATACCACTTCAACAACTCATATATGCTCGGCAGCAATAAACAACAAAAGTGTGCAGTTTACTATACTAATGAAATAAGCTTATAGAAACTTAACAGTAAAACACAACATAAACATTCACATATTTTGACACCATGATTTAACATGGAAACCCAATATGGGAAAAACTACCAGTAATATGCTACCAAAATTTCACTCTTCTGAAGTGATGCCCTGTTAGGAGCCAACTTTGTTAAAGGTTACAAAATACACTGTCAAATGTGACCTGGTTAAAGGATTTAATCACCCTGTTAGGAGTGGCCTTGTTAGAGGACTTACTACATTCCAATTTGAATGTCACCTTGTTCAAAGGATTTATACAATTCAACTGTTAAGTCAACCTAGTTAAAGGATTTCAACTAATAAAATGGTTAGAAAGTAATCAGCAGGTGTGATCTGATACATACAACTTACTTTGCAAATCCAGATCCAATTTCAACTCTAATGTTGATTCATTGAGTGGCCTCCAGTTTCATCTCAAACTTCAGATCTTCTTGGAAATCTATCAAGCAATCTCTTCGCTTCTTTGTTCAGTCTTCTCTGCTAGGTTTTTCCAATTAGTCAATTAACCATGCAATACTCTTGCATAAAACTTCTCCTTACACTCAGATACAATAAAAATAACCACAGTAGGTTATATTATACCTCTCCATCTAGGTCAGATAAATCTTTTTCCGCTTAATCAAGATAGTAGATCTTAGGTTAGGTCAGATCCAATGGATCTTTCCATCATTACATTTAATTTAGTTCTCCAATACAGTCATTAATTAAACATTGAATCCATGCACTAATAATGGTTTCCCATGCATTAAATGAGTGTGGACCAATCTTAATTAACAATTCATATCCCAATAAAATCAACTATGCCGGCCAAAGATCTCAAATCTTATCAATTAATAAAATACTACTGCTTGGCTTCCTCTGTCTCCCTCGACATTTCACTAGAGCTCGGCATCATCTTTTCTTTGCTCGACATCACCTTTCGCTTTTCTTAGCATCGACTTTGCTTTTCTCAGCATCGACCTTCCAGTGAACTGTCAATGAAAGATAAACAACATATCACTTTGCCAAAGTGCCAAATGATCAAGTACCCTGGTGTATACTCATAAATCAACCATTTCCTTGATCTTCTTGTTATCCTATTCTTCAAATCTTCATCAATCAATAGATATGGTACTCAAACATACAACAATAGTCTCACCAGTTAAGGTTTGACATCAATGACAAAATAACAATTGTCTACATTGTAGCAATCTTTCCAACAAAACCCTCCATTTACTTAGCTCCACCAAACTAGGCATGTGTGTGTGTCACCAAATTAAGTGAGTATCTACATCCTCAGAAGCTTCATCATCCAGATCCACAAAAGGTAAATAGGACATCACAAGTTTGTTATTTTAAAGTAAAATCAATCAACCTAGTGTGGTAAGAAAACTTGTATGAAATATAAATAGGATTAGCAAACACACTTGAAACTCTAGCTCCTTACAAAGTAAGTTGATCTTTTCCAAGGGAAATAGATCACATCTAAAACCATAGAACTATTTTAAGTAAGTTGATCTATGTCGGGGGGATTAGGAAATGAACATTTACAACTTCCTAATGGATTCAATGATTTACGGAAAGCATTACCCACAATCAAAATCTATCCACCATTGTATTTCCATGGATAATAGTGACCATATGTATGCAACAAGTAGAATCAACATCTACAGGAATATCAACATCATTTACAAAAGATCCAAGAGGCTTGGGAATGCTTGAAATTTATAGCATGCTAGAGAAACCATCTTGTGATACCAATGAATAGGACATTGGGGCCAAGTAGGGTTGTGAGACCCTGTAGCTTTCGAAAGTACCACATTTTCTTTTTTTTGTTGACTTTGTTTTTATTTACATCTAATAATAATTTATTTGTCTTTGTTCAATTTTTATTTATTTTATTTAACATTTCTATTTTTTAAATTAATTTACCTTTTATATTGTTTACTTTAACTTTAAGTCACATAAAATTATTTTTATTTTACTTTAATAGACTTGTTTTGGTTACATTGTTTAGAGGAATTATTTTACTTTTGGATGTATTTTTTTAAAATAATATTCATTATCTCACTTATTTTATTATATTATTTTACTTTGAGAAGTTACCTAATTTTATAAGTTGTGTGTGTCACCTTTCAAATGTATAATTTTTATAACATATTTTTAAAAATATATAGTTTTGGTTTTTGCTGATATAAAATACTTCTTTCAAATTGATAATATTTTGACAAATAAATTATCATCAAACTTAACGTTAAAGGTAATCTGAGTTTTGTTAACATGCTTATATCATTAGAGTCTACTTGTTTCTATCATTGTAGTTACACCTCTAAACATAATTATTTTAATAATGATACTATTTTTGTAATAATAATAATATATTAAATTATATGAACTACCTTTTTTTAAAGACTAAATAAAATTAAATATTTATTTTTACTATATAGGTAAATATTTTGGATTGTGTTATGAATCGATTGTACACTTTTGAAAATGGTTGAACTCTTTTATAGAAAGTAATACAAATATATCGATAAAGTCAAACCAATAATAAAAAGAAACAAAGCAATTATTTCACCGATATTGAAACAAAAAAAAAAAGTTGAAAAAAATGCTAGGAACCATAGTGAATTTTTTTTGCAAGTCATGGTGGCAACTCTAATAGTTTTCTAGGTGAGGCTAGGGATAAGGATAAAGAAAATGAAGATGATGTGGATGATGAAGAAGCACTTTGAGATATCCTCCCTAAAGATTTTTCATTTGGTTTGGCTTGAGGGAGGGAAGTTCATATCTTTCCCATTGGTATTAATGGTAGTTCCTTTAATAGGGCCTTTTGGTATATTGGATTGGCTAGTGACGAAGCTATGGAAGAGGATTTTTCTTCTTGAGAGTTTGAGTTTTATGACAAGTTCATGCTAGATATTCTTCTAGACACCTAACTCATATGTGTTGGTTCTACCCATGTTCTTTCTTATGATCTCTATGAGTCTACTCTCTTCTCTATTTATGAACTGATGCACTAATGCAGGAGCATCCCAGGTGAGTTGACAATTATCGTATATTTGTTTCAATTTAGGCAAAATTTGGTGCACGTATGAATGTCCTTACATGGGTTCTCTTCTTATTTAATTTTGTTATTAGTTTGTTTGTTGATTTCTTCTTGATGATATTCCATTTGACCTTAATGTAGGGGTCAAATCACAATAGTGTGTCCCACTTTTTGGGATGAAGGAATTTGGTCTTCCAAAATAAATTTTGTTTTTTATGGCTTCATGTGAAGTACCCTCTTCGCGCAAAGGGGTTAATTGGCTTCGTACGAAGTACCCTACGTGGGGTACTTCGCGTGAAGTGGGGTCTTTGCGTGAAGTACCCCACGTAGGGTACTTTGCACGAAGCCCCCCTTCACGCGAAGCCATTATTCGCCAGATTTTTATATAAATTTTCGAGTACCCATTTCATTTTCACAATTGACTATTGAATATTTTGTGGACCCGAGGCTTAGAGCGCACCAGTGACGTCCAATACGACATCAGCACCTCTCAAGCTTTTTTGACCTGTTCTGATTGTTAGTTAGTATCAGATACACACATTTTTCTCATTTTTTATTGTAAATTATATGTTTTATATTTATTTTAGATAATTATTTGTTTTAAATACTATTTAGTTTGTATAAATGTTAGAAAATGATAGGTGAGTTTTTGAATATGTTAGAAAATCATAGTAGAATGTTAGAATATGTTAGACAATTGTAGTATTACTGTTGTAAAATCATAGTAGAATGTTAGAAAATGTTAGAAAACAACAAAAACCGTAGTATAAATGTTAGAATATGTTAGCAAATGTTAGAAAATTGTAACTTAGTATAGATTAGAAAATATTAGCAAATTGTTACTTAGTATACATTAGAAAATATTAGCAAATTGTAAATTAGTATATATTAGAAAATATTAGAAAATTGTAACTTAGTATACATTAGAAAATATTCAAAAATTCTAACTTAGCATACATTAGAAAATATTAGAAAACCATAATTAGAATGTTTGCAAATATTATAAAATTGTAACTTAGTATGTTAGAAAATGTTAGAAAATGAAAGAAAACCATAGTAGAATGTTAGCAAATGCTAGAAAATATTTACAAAACATTAGAACCATAGTATAAATGTTAGAAAACATTAAGATCTTATAAAATTTATTAAAAACAATTGTTTTTAAATTGCTTTTAAAGTTAGTAAATTTATTAGTAATCTCTCTCTCTCTCTCTCTCTCTCTCTCTCTCTCTCTCTCTCTCTCTCTCTCTCTCTCTCAATTATGTACACATGTGTTTTAGAGTTACATGTATATATGTTATTCATGTAGAGTTAGATGTTAAAATATTATCCTAGGAGGACCGAGCCTTAGTACATGTCCTAGTACACTTTAAGGCACTTAGAGGACCCAAGTAGTACACCTTAGGACACTTTAGAACCCCTATTGTGACAAAAAACTCTTTAAGAACCCAAGTAGGACCCTTTAAAACACGTAGGATTACCTATTAGAACTCTTTAATCTATACCTAGGACCCTTAAGACCTAATAGGACCTATTAATTTACCAATTAGTACATCCAAGGACCCTTTAGTACTATTAGTACACCCTAGGTTCCTTTAGGACCCCTACTATGACATAAAACTCTTTAAGAATCCTTAGGATCCTTAAGACCTAGAATAGGACCACTTAAGACCTAATAGGACCCCTTAAGACCTAATAAGACTGGACTTAAGACCTAATAGGACTAATATGACCTATTAAAACCAATTAGTACATCCTAGGACCGTTAAGACCTAATAAGACCACTTACTTGACCTAATAGGACATATTAATACCAATTAGCGTACATCCAAGGACCCTTTAGGACTATTAGTACACCCTAGGTCCTTTTAGGACCCCTATTGTGACATAAAACTCTTTAAGAACCCTTAGTATCTGAAAGACCTAAAATAGGAACACTTAAGACGTAATAGGACCCCTTAAGACCTAATAAGACTGGACTTAAGACCTAATAGGACTAATATGACCTATTAAAACCAATTAGTACATCCTAGGACCCTTAAGACCTAATAAGACTACTTACTTGACCTAATAGGACCTATTAATACCAATTAGTGTACATCCAAGGATGCTTTAGGACTATTAGTACACCCTAGGTCCCTTTAGGACCCCTATTGTGACATAAAACTCTTTAAGAACCCTTAGGATCCTTAAGACCTAGAATAGGACCACTTAAGACCTAATAGGATCACTTAAGACTTAATAAGACTGGACTTAAGACCTAATAGGATCCTTTAAGACTTAATAAGACTAGACTTAAGACCTAATAGGACTAACATGACCTATTAAAACCAATTAGTACATCCTAGGACCCTTAAGACCTAATAAGACCACTTACTTGACCTAATAGGACCTATTAATACCAATTAGTGTACATACAAGGACCCTTTAGGACTATTAGTACACCCTAGGTCCCTTTAGGACCCCTATTATGACATAAAAATCTTTAAGAACCCTTAGGATCCTTAAGACCTAGAATATGACCACTTAATACCTAAAAGGACCCCTTAAGACTTAATAAGACTGGACTTAAGACCTAATAGGACTAATATGACCTATTAAAACCAATTAGTACATCCTAGGACCCTTAAGACATAATAAGACCACTTACTTGACCTGATAGGACCTATTAATACTAATTAGTGTACATCCAAGGATCCTTTAGGACTATTAGTACACCCTAGGTCCCTTTAGGACCCCTATTGTGAGATAAAACTCTTTAAGAACCCTTAGGATCCTTAAGACCTATAATAGGACCACTTAAGACCTAGTATTACCCCTTAAGACCTAATAAGACTAGACTTAAGACCTAATAAGACTAATATGACCTATTAAAACCAATTAGTACACCCTAGGACCCTTAAGACCTAATAAGATCACTTACTTGACCTAATAGGACCTATTAATACCAATTAGTGTATATCCAAGGACCCTTTAGGACTATTAGTACACCCTATATCCCTTTAGGACCCCTATTGTGACATAATACTTTATAAGAACCCATAGGATCCTTAAGACCTAGAATAGGACCACTTAATACCTAGTAGGAACCCTTAAGACTTAATAAGACTAGACTTAAGACATAATATGACCTATTAAAATTGATTAGTACATCCTAGGACCCTTAAGACCTAATAAGACCACTTACTTGACCTAATAGGACCTATTAATACCAATTAGTACATCCAAGAACCCTTTAGGACTATTAGGACCCCTTAAGACTTAATAGGACCCCTTAAGACCTGATAGGACCCCTTAAGACATAAAAATCTTTAAGAACCCTTAGGATCCTTAAGACCTATAATATGACCACTTAAGACCTTTAATAGGACCCCTTAAGACATAATTAGAGTATTAGGACCTATTAATACCAATTACCTGACCTAGTATTGTAAATTTAAGTATAATTTTATATATTTAGATATTTGTTTCCATTTTACAAGTGATTATAATATGTAATCAAGTACTTAATTTTTGACACTTAGCTTTCATGTATGTTACATCTAGATGACCACTCAAGATGTACCAGCCCATGATATACCAGCTCAGGATGCACCTCCCACTCTTGATTTGGGGACTATTTTTTAAACTGCTCAGGTAGAGATGGATCGACTTAGAGATTTCATCTGTACATCTAAGCCAGGTGGCATATAGAGAGATATTTGTATCACTGTATTGAGGATTTTTGAGGATATGAGTGCTAGATTGAGATCCCACTCTTCCTTCACACCATAGGTTGTTGATACTATTTTTTGAGAGTTGAGAGCTGAGGTATCGGGTGATGTTTCCTTAGAGATGGTCCAGAGCCGTGTCCCCAGGAAATCATCAAATGAGAGATTTTCCCATTTTATGAGGGGAAGCCCAAGGTGGGGGCATATTAGGTTATACGGTGTGAGATTCCTTAAGTCGCATGCATGATATACCTTCATTTTCTTGTAGCACATGGTTGTTATCCTAATAATGACCAGATTCCATTATATTTTGCACAACAGTTGTACGTTGAGTTTCATTTGGGACTCAAGGTCAACTATTTAATTCTTCCTAGATAGTATGGTTAGGGGCACGGTAGAGTTGTCGATCATGATCAGTATCATAGGGTTGATCAAGTTGTACATACTCATAGAGAGCTGGTTGGGGAAAGGACTCTAGCAGTGGCACCGATGATGGCTGCTACTGCAGATAGAGTGGTCATTGCTTCCTAGAGGGGAGTAGTGGACAAGATAGGGGAGACTGCTTCTGCAACCAGCTCCATCACTTTAGATATAGTGGGAAGATATATTTTGACTAGACTGAGTTGAGCCAGATTATCTTTTGAGACTTCATCTAGTACTATTGTAGGGGTCAGTGATGAGGCATATATAGTTGTGGGTCTTCCTCCACCTAGAGAGATACAAGCACTTTCTAGATATCATAGTCATTTGGATGCGAAACTTTACTTTTTGGAGGATCTCCTATAGTCATATTCTTATTTTGCAGACATGTAGGGGATCCCAGTACACTCATTCAAATATGTCATCAGACTTGCATGGTTCTTGTAGTTCCACCGACACAAGACACACCATCTAGTTAGGTACAGCATAGTTCACAACACTCTGCAGAGCACTCTGCACCCATAGATCATTTTGCAACTATAGAGCCATGTATACGGGTTGGTGATGTACACATCACCGCTGAGGGCTTAGATACATTTGATGAGCAGTTGCACGGGTTGAGTCAGGTGGACACTGGTAATGATGTTGGATCATTTATGGATTTGTTATTACATCTTGGTGGTTCAGGTTCTACCGCACTCCCCTCCTAGCTGCACACACCCCTAAACTCTTCATTAATAGAGAGGTTCAAGATTGGAGGTGGTGTGGCTGATGCAGTTTCTGTTGATGATACGATGGTGCAACATGCTGATGATTCTCTTGGTCC
Organism: Thuja plicata; assembly: GCA_018584345.1. NCBI lineage: Eukaryota > Viridiplantae > Streptophyta > Pinopsida > Cupressales > Cupressaceae > Thuja > Thuja plicata. Next base: position 979,433 of record MU223303.1, on the reverse strand, counting down.
TGAGACCCAGGTATATAAAGTTATCTTTTCTCCTTTTTAGCATTTTTAGTGAACAATTAATTGTAGATGTGTGTATTGATGTTTTTTCAATGTGTAATATTTTGTAGGAATAGTTAGCAAAGAACATTACCTCTAGTGTTGGCTCGGAGCATCTTCATATGATAGATTTAGTAGATGTGACACCTACTAGTGGTCAGGTAAGTTTTAAATATATGTAGGTTTAAGCATGCATGTGTACACTTGTAACATGTATTTAAATATATTTCAATTAATTTAAATAATATTTACTATGCACATGTATATAACCAACTATTGTACTAAATTTGCAGGGATCAGTTGCTTCTTTGTAGCCAAAGGATGCTTGTGACACTCAGGTAGAGAATATTACCTCTAGTTTGGGCTTGGAGCATCTTCATAGGAGAGATTTAGCAGATGTGACACCTACTAGTGGTTAGGTAAGTTTTAAATATATGTAAGTTTTAACTTGCATTTATAATGTTTCAGTTATTTTACATTATTAAATATATACATGCATTTATATTTGCAGGGATCAATTGCTTCTTCACAGCCATAGGATGCTCATGGAAGTCGGTCAGAGGGTCACTCTGCTCGCATGGACTTAGATGACTCCCTAGTTTAGGACATGTTGCACAAATATTTGATTTGATACTCATTATATATGTCATTATTATATGTTTGATATTTTCAGTTTATGATTCGAGACATATATTTATATGATACCTAGAACTCTAGACATAGATGATTTATGATTTGACATTATATAGATTTATAGATCTAGTTTTATTTGATTAGCTGATTTGATTATATGGTTTCATTTGATTAGATGATATGATTTGATTAGATGGTTTAATTTTATTAGATGATATGATTTGATTAGATGATTTCATTTGATTAGATGATATGATTTGATTTGATTAGACAATTTCATTTGATTAGAGGTCTTAAGGGGATGTCTAAAGGGGATCTAATTAATATCATAAAAAATAAAATTTAATATGTAACTAATGGAATATAAGTTAATCAACTAATATATTTCAAACTTACATAAAATCATACATATAAATATATTAAAATCATTAACAATAACTATTCTAACTCATTCTAGAACTAACATGTCATAAGTAATATAACTAATTTCATCATGTTTTAGTGTTCAAACTAATGTCTTAAGGGGATCTTTAACTAATATGCAATCTATAAAAACCATATGTATACAAGCATATATAAAAGCATACATAAAAATCTATATATTAAAACCATTGAACCATCAAATAGGTCCATCATATATCAACAAATTATAGTCCATCATATTGTTAAATATATCAAAAAAGTATAGTCTATTTAATTCAAAGATCTCAAGTAGGTCCTAACACATGAAATAGGTATACATATTATACTTTTTAGACCAACTCAAGTGGTTTAGACCTTTCATGGAGAACATGTAATATTATCTCATGATCCTCACTATCTAGTCTCCACTTACAATGTCCACGTTGAGATTTAACTGCACGGAGACAAATAGAGGTGGAAACTAATAGGTGACTATATTTAAAGACCTTATTGTCTGGTTGGTAATCAACAAACTAAATACCATGTTGAATTACTTTGATTTTCTTGAAATATGTTCCCTCTAAAATAATTGAACCTGCAAGTCACAAATTTTAACAATATAAATTTAAACACACTAAATTTATAAATTGAGTTCAATATATTGATGTAAAACATATAAAAATCTATGTGGAACAAAATTCCATCACTTTATTCAGGTTCAACTAACTTCATCCTCTCTGCAGTACAACACAATAAATAATAACCAACTCCTTCTACATTTCCACGCTCAACAATCACTGCAAAGACATCTCCTGCACAAGACACACACACACACACACACACATGTGAGATCTTAAAATTTACTTAGTTCAATCTATATATCTATCTATCTATACATGCATCTCAATGGACCATATAATGTGAAATATATACTTACTAATTTTGACCAATCCTGAGATATGATCGTGTAAAGATATAAAAATATATATAATGTGCAAGTGTAAAGAGAAAAATATAGATGATGAGATAAAAGGGACTTGCACATCTAAATAATACCCTTTACATTATAAAAAGTTGGGGAAGGTAAGATTCTCCTCTTAGCCCCAAATTCACAAAGGAAAGATCCAAATTGATTAACCACAAGAAAATGGTCAATGCACAAATGAATTAATCAATTAGAAATAAGAAGAAAGAGGAAAACCTTACATTCTATTTTTGGAGGAGAGTGTATAATAGATCTATAAAGATTACAATATTAATTGAAATGAATTGAAGAAAAATACTAACCTCAAAGTATAGCAGATTTGGAAATTGTTGTTTTTTGTAAGGAAACTCAGGTGCGGAAACAACTTCCTACACTAATCTGTAAAGGAAAGTATTGTGCAAATTCTTTTAAATCCTTACAATTTCAGACTCATTAACTACTTTAACAATGATATTACAGCCATATACCATGCATACAGAAAAATAGAGAATGACACAATGATTTACCCCGGGGAAAACCTTTCGATAAAAAACCCCAGCACTCCAAAACCTGCACAATGCATTATCTTCAACACAACGGTTACAACACACTTGCAATGCAAGTTCTTTCAGGAGACAATCAACACACAAAGACTAATCCAGTAGCACCCGATCATACCAACAATACACTCTTTTCCTATATCTGTCTGCAACCCTAAAAAATGCTTATATCATGTACTTTCCTTTTTAGGGCAACTTCCAAAGATAGCCGCATTAGGGTTTTACCATTCTCCAAGAAAATAGGAACCCTAAAATTTTTTTTAGGTCGATGCCCTGAACCCCACGATTATGGAAGAGTGTACAATACTCAACTTTATCAGTTGCCACATGTCATTTCATGTCTTCACCCGTCATAGATCCTTCTAGAAATAGCTCTTACATGTCATAGGAATCCATCATAACCATTTTAGCCATGATCTCCTTACACACAATTCAAGATGTCGACACATAAAGTGGAGTGACACATCAACATGCCAAGTAGACATGTACACTCACACTTAATTACATTATTTGCAAGAAATACATTTTACAAAACAAATAATAAGAATAGGAATTATCCAAGGTTGAGACACCTTAT
>MU223303.1:963061-973079 GCA_018584345.1 Thuja plicata | reverse complement strand
AGAATCATCACCCAAGTACACCTTTCCACCATCAAACTCTTCATATTTTGAGAACCAGTTTCGATGAGAGGTCATGTGAAAAGAAGCACCTGAGTCTACCAACCACACATCATCAAATGCATGGGCTTACAAAGCTACAATAAAAGCATCTCCATCTTCTTGAGATTTTTCAGAAGCTGAATCTGAGCCTTTCTTCTTCTTCTTCTTCTTCGGTTCTTTGCAGTCCCTCCGGAAGTGCCCAGATTTATCACAGTTCCAACATTTTTCCTTGGAATTTCTAGGAGTCTTAGAACTCCAATGGGATTTGGATCTTCCCTTCTTTGACTTATTTTCATTTTTCTTTCCTTTGTCATTGGATCTCCCACAAATAGCAAGGGCTTCCTTAGACAAATCTGAAGTCTTTCTTCGCATCTCCTGAGATAGCAGCGAAGACACCACATCATCCATACAGAATGTGACTATAGTACTTCTGAGAGTCATCACAAGATGGTCCCATGAATCCAGCAAGGAACAAAGTAGGGTCATACATCGATCCTCCTCCTTGATCTTGGCACCAGATGATGCCAACTGTGCATTCAATAAATTGAATGCGTTGAGATGATCAGTTACAGATCCACCTTCCTCCATTCTTAAAGAATACAACTTCTTTCTCAGGAACAACTTATTCACCAAAGATTTGGCCTGATACACAGACCAAAGCCATTTCCACAAAGAATTTGTAGTAGTCTCATCAAGAACATTCATAAGAATGACATCTGCTAGACAGAGTCTGATGAGACCCTTAGCCTTCCGATCCTTGATCTCCCAATCCGCTTGAGATATCGTTGTAGGTCTCACATCAAGTGAACTAGCCTCCCATAGTTTGTGGCCTTCAAGCATGTCTTCCATCTTGAGTTTCCACAACTAGAAATTAGTGTCATTAAATTTCTCCACCTCCATTCTACTATATGAGGAACTTGCCATCTCAATCTGCAAATAAGATTCAGAATGCTCTGCACAAAAAAACTCCCACTCAACTTGAGATTAGCTCAAAAAACCCTACCCAACAACTAGGATCAAAAGTTGATCAGGCGCTGATACCACTTGTAAGGAAACTCGAGTGCGAAAACAGCTTCCTACACTAATCTCTAAAGAAAAGTATTGTGCAAATTATTTTAAATCCTTACAATTTCAGATTTGTTAACTACTTTAACAGTGATATTACAGCCATATACCATGCATACAGAAAAATAGAGAATGACACAATGATTTACCCTGGGGAAAACCTTTCAGTAAAAAACCCCAGCACTCCCAAACCTGCACAATGTATTATCTTCAACACAACGGTTACAACACACTTTTAATGCAAGTTCTTTCAGGAGACAATCGACACACAAAGACTAATCCAGTAGCACCCGATCATACCAACAATACACTCTTTTCCTATATATGTTTGCAACCCTAAAAAATGCTTATATCATGCGCTTTCCTTTTTAGGGAAACTTCCAAAGATAGCCGCATTAGGGTTTTACCATTCTCCGAGAAAATAGGAACCCTAAAAAAATTTTTGTGATTCCACAATTCATCGCCCTGAACCCCACAATTGTGGAAGAGTGTATAGTACCCAACTTTATCAGTTGCCACATGTCATTGCATGTCTTCACCCGTCATAGATCCTTCTAGAAATAGCTCTTACGTGTCATAGGAATCCATCATAACCATTTCAGCCATGATCTCCTTACGCACAATTCAAGATGTCGACACATCAAGTGGAGTGACACATCAACATGCCAACTAGACGTGTACAGTCACACTTAATTACATTATTTGCAAGAAATACATTTTACAAAACAAATAATAAGAATGGAAAAATCTTCAATAAGAGGGCTCCATAGAGCTTAAATTATTCAATGACTACTAATGGATCTCCTTGATGAATTGAATCTTGAATGCTTGAATGTTTTAAAGTAGATGATGAATTTGATAGATTATGTGTAGATGATCCTTCCTTTTCTTTCTTTTTCCGTCTTAACAAATGAGGGGACAAAGGCTTCCTTATATACTAGTCTAGGGAGAAAAATTCTAGAGAGGCCGACATATGAGAACTAAATGGACCTATATGCCATTAGAAATGGACCTATATTAAATATATTGTTTTAAGATTCACCACTTCGGAGCCAAAAACAACCAACCCAGAAGCGGGAAATTATTCTTTCCAAATCCTGACATCCAGAAATCTTTGAAATTTTAAATTTAGACCCTAGGTTAGGGTTGAGGTCAGCCTTGATGTAGGTCAGGATCGAGGTTGACCTTGACCCAGAAGGTCAACCTTGACCCTAAGGTCAAGAACCTCAAAATCTTAGAGCAGGATACCAAAAATAGGTAGGAGAGAAGTGGAAAATAGGGCAGGACAGGGGAAAAACTAGATCCAAGTCAAAGACCCATTCAAGGCATTTGACATGACCCCAAACCACTTACTCATAGGTCTAAACCAGTCCTAAATGGAAGTGCTTCCATTTTCCAAAGATACATTTATCCCCCACTTTAGCAAGAGTATGGACTCGATGCAAACTCTTGATAAAGGAGATCACAAAGAAAATATAATCTTATTGAAATCAAAGGGACAAAACAATCCTTAGGCCCCTAGGGACTCAAGTCTTTGTCAACCCCAAGATTACAATAAGAGAGACATCACCAATCAAAGAAAAAGAGAGAGAGGGTGTGATTACCTTTCCCAATGAGAACCTATGTCCCATTGTGAATCACACAAGGAAATTGTGCAACTGGAAATATGTAGTTGAACTGCCTAGTGAATGTAGCTACTCACTAATCAACCCATCATGGATTCACCCTTAGGAATATTCTATTCCAAAAGAACAAAGCCAAAACTAGAGAGATCCATTCTTAAGGACACCTTTCGACCTTAAGGGATCAAAAATTTTTAAATTGAAAGTGGGGGGGTCAAGAGATCCTATAAGGTAAAAATACATGCTTTAAGGATTAGTCTCTAATCCATAAAGGGAAAAAAAAATTTTAAGTTTGAAAATATTTTGGAATTGCGTGTGTGCAAAAAGTGAGTAGAGTGTATGCCCCCATGTTAAAGTCATTGCTAACACTTTAACAGGAGCAATGGCTTTAATAGAAACATAAACAACTACACTAATTAGGTTTCCACTACGAGATGCCCCCAAGAGAAGACAAATCAAGGGAAATACCACATAAACATACAAAGAACACAGAAGGGATCTACCTACCATGGGGTCAGTATGATTATAAGATTATATATATATATATATATATATATAATATATTATTTCAAATTAATTGACATCATTCCCCAAAGAAAGTAGAACTAAAATAAATATGGAGGACCTATATTAAATATATTTTTGAGATTTTCCACTTCGAAGCCCTAAACAGCCGACCCAGAAGCGAGAAATAATTCTTTCCAAACCCTGACATCTGGAAATCTTTGAAATTTGAAATTTAGACCCTGGGTCAGGGTTGAGGTCAACCTTGACCTAGGTTAGGGTCAAGGTCAACCTTGACCCAGAAGGTTGACCTTGAACCTGAGTTCAAGAACCTCAAAATCTTAGAGCAGGATACCAGAAACATGTAGGAGAGAAGTGGAAAACAGGGTAGGACAAGGGAAAAAATAGATCCAATTCAAAGACCCATTCAAGGTGTTTGACATGACCCCAAAGCACTTACTCGGAGGGCTAAACTAGTCCTAAATGGAAGTGCTTCCATTTTCTAATGATACATTTATCCCCCAGTTTAGCAAGAGTATGGAATTGATGCAAACTCTTGGTAAAGGAGATCACAAAGAAAAGATAATCTTATTAAAATCAAAGGGAAAAAGAAATCCTCAAGCCCCCAGGGACTCAATTCTTTGTCAACCCCAAGATTATAATAAGAGAGACATCACCAGTCAAAGAAAAAGAGAGAGGGAGAGAGAGAGAGAGGGTTTGATTACCTCGCCCAATGAAAACCTATGTCCCATTGTGAATCACACAAGGAAACAGTGCAACTGGAAAGATGGAGTTGAACCGCCTAGTGAATGTGGCTGCTCACTAGTCAACCCATCAAGGATTCACCCTCAGGAATATTCTATTCCAAAAGAGAAAAGCCAAAACTAGAAAGATCCATTCTTAAGGACACCTTCTGACCTTAAGGGATCAAATTTTGTAAATTGAAACTGGAGGGATCAAGAGATCCTATAAGATAAAAATCCATGCTTTAAGGATTAGTCTCTAATCCATAAGGGAAAAAAAATTAAAGTCTCTAGTCCGTGTGTGCAAAAAGTGAGCAGAATGTATGCCCTCATGTTAAAGTCATTGCTAACACTTTAACAAGAGAAATGGCTTTAACAGAAACATAAACAACTCCATTGATTACGTTTCCACTACGAGATTCCCCCAAGCGAAGACAAATCAAGGGAAATACCACATAAACATACAAAGAAAACAAAATGGGATCTACCTACCATGGGGTCAGTATGATCATATATATATATATATATGATATTATTGCAAATGAATTGACATCATTCTGCAAAGAAAGTAGAACTACAATCACAATGGAGGAAAGAAAATGGAAGAGTTACAAAGAAGAGTCTTTTTGGACCACAACATGGAGACCAAAAAGAATCAGTGCTACCATGTCGCAAATCCAAGTGAACTACACAAGGAAAACATTTACGAACAATAGCACAGGTACAATATAACATGAAAACAACATATAGAAGAATAGAGATACATATAGAGGAATAGTATAACTGGTTCAATTCCTTTATCACCTTGCACCAACAAAGTAACAAGGGTCATATAAAAGAATCTAACAAACATTTAGCAAACACATTACGGGAGAAGCACAATACAACAGGAAAACATATAAAAGGCTACAATGGAGGACAATCCAATCAAGCGCATCGCCTACTCTCCCCATATTGGTCTATATAATTTAGGGAAGGTGGGAAACTTGCAAGAGGGACTATATCCAACACAGTAGGAATAATAGCCAGTTCTAAACAAGGATCCTCTTGAGAATCACGACGTTCGATACTAGGTGTAATTATCAATTGTGTTGAAAGCATATTAGGTAAATTAGTATAAATATAAATAGTCTCATATTCATCATTAGCATCAATAGGATCATCAAGAGTGTCTTCTTCATCAATATTATTCAAAATAGAATCTAAGATAGAAATAGAATCATCATGATCATTCATCTTAACATCATTATTAACATTAACTTCTTCCAACACATCAGGCATAGGCCAGTCAAAAGAAGGTAAATAACATTGAAGAATAGAGGCACAAGCCTTAGCTTGAGCTCAATGCATCTTATGACATTCATTAGCAAATCGGTTACATTTTGTCTTGTTTGAAATATGTTGAGAACTAGGAGGAACAACAACTGGTTCCTTCACTGGTTCTATAGGAGGATTAGTAGGCTTCATAGTAGGCTAAAAAGAAACACTAGGAGCTTGATTAACAAAACTAGAAGCAATGGATAAAGGAGGTATGGAAGGCATAGGAAAAATACCACAGTTAAGATCTATTTGAGGCATGCTTAACTCAACAATCTTGTGATGTTTATAGGCTTAATATGAGAAAAAAAAAGTTATCAGGTTGAGAAGAACATGAATTAGGTAATGAAGGCCAAAATAAGTCAAGGGTAGCACTATCCCTAGGCCTAGAACACTAGTACATTTGAGGCCAAATTATAATGGCCATTTGTCAGATTTGCAACACCTAGTTGTCAAACTTTCAACATATGTATTTGTCGGCATTTTTGCATTGAAAATTTTGATGGAAGTGGTTACGGTCAGTCTGCCGACATCTAATTTTGTCAGAAACTAGCACATGAATACCGACTTTGTTATCAAATTTCTTATGGCAGACCTATTGGAACTCCAACGAACCCTCTGTGTTTCCTATTGGAAAGGACTATCAGAACACCCATCAGAGATATAGCAAGTCTGTTGCAATTATCTATCGCAAACCATTGATTTCTGACACTTTATCTATCGGACGAGCGACGAAACTGCAGTGATTGTTCGACAAGTAAACCCGTCGGTGGTATAGCATTCCTGTCACATTCATCTGTCAAAAATGATTTATGTCTAACGGGATGTCCCATTGGAGGTATAGCACCACTGTCAAAAGTGTTTCCATATTTGTTGAAAAAGAAACAGATATGCACATTAAAGCTAACAAATCTCAAGAGACCAACTATGATGGTCTCTTTCTTTGGTCCATATTATTGTTAGTAATATGGACTAAAGAAAGAGACCAACTATGATGGTCTCTTGAGCTCTATTATCTTTACTCCTATCCCATTATTTAGGTCCTAGGCCACCCGCTATAGATGGTGCTTCAAATGAAGAAAATATGAATATTAAATGTCAATTGTAATTTGAATTTTGATTGTTTAATAACATTTTGAGACATCAATTCTAACAATGTTGTAGAGATATCTATGTTAGAAACCGGTGTCAAATGGTGTGCATCAAATAGAATAAGCAACCTTATCATTGAGGGAGACTCGTAGGTCATCATTAACAGAATTACGAAAGGGGATTTCCAATCATGTAGACTTGTAGATTGGATTCCGAAAATCTTGAATCACTTGAAAACATTGGGGGAATATCATCTCCAACATGTTTTTTGAGAAGGTAACAGGGCGACAGACCTCTTGGTGAATTTGGGGATTGAAAACAATAAGCATATGGGATTTGAGTACGGTGATCACATGCCAATGAAATTGCAGGAGATAATTGTAGAAGACATAGGGACGATCACTAGGAAAGGCATAGGTTGATGCCAAAGAATGATTGTTCTGATCAATGGAAGTGGAATATCCCGCGAGATATTTATCATATAGTTCCAAGCACATATTCTAGGTAAATTTCTTCTTAGGGACTCCACAGTGATTAGATAGAGTTGAAGGCCACCATCACTCAAGATACAATTAGTTGTATCATATATAGTACCAAAGGAGATCAATCAGAAATGTCGATGTTAGAGGGAAGGGATGTTTAGTTGGTGCGCATGAGAGATATATGAATTAACCCGTGAACAAGTACCCTGCAGAAGTTAGTTCAACCTTATCGCAAAATCTCATCAAAGAACTTGCAGTGTGGTCTATTTATATTACCCTATTTTTTTTTCTTCATAAGACTATGGCAAATCATCTGGGTATAAGTTGTCATTGCAGCAAGGTGGAATCGCTACAGGAGACCCCGGAGGAACAAATACAAAGATTTTTTAGCCAAGTGAATGAAAAGGAGAAACTAACAATGGTGGTGATGCTGGGAGGAGACTTTTGGTCTAGAAATCATGTTCATGATGGTGTGTTGGTGGCAGAGTTATTCCAACCGGTCGTTCATATTTTTGGGCATCCTCTGCATGCACTCTTTCTAGCTCGTAGGCTTGTAGCGGAAGACATATATACAAATATTGGGACAACAATGGATAGCCTCGGCACCCAGTTAACAAGTAATGGTCTGTTGGGTTATTTTTCAATGGAGGCAGAAGACAAGAAGACTTTGATGAAAAAGGTGTGGACAACCTTCAAAGCAGGTGTTAAGGAGTACGATACAGAGAAGTTTGGAGCCTTTCTTCAAGAAAATGAGAATCTCTTTCCAGAAGAGATAGGAGCTAGGTTGGTAGAGCTTGGTCAGGGAATAATGTATTTATTCCATTGATCACAGTTCCTATTCTACTAATTTAAACTATGTTTTTTGAACTCTTATTTTGGCTAGGGCTTTTACTCATTTAGCTAGACATTGCAAATGTTAAAATGTAGAATTTGAGTGGATTTGCAATGGTGAAGCCTTAGTATTTTTTTTGTATAATGTTTTAGTTTCACTGCATTTTCATAGTCTTAGTAGGGCTTGCAGACCTTATGCTTAGATTAGTTTAAGTCATATCTTTGGTGGCTTATGAACTCTGCATAATGTATATCTTATTTATATATAAATGAAACACTATTTAGAGAATCTAATTAAGCACAGTGATATGGATAATCTAATTAAGCACAGTGATATGAATACAATATCATACATTCTTGGATACAAATAACGCTTTGTATCAAACAATGAATCATACATGATATGATCAATTATAGAATTAATGATTTCTGATCATATGACAAATTGTGCACAAAAACAAATTATGTTTCATGTAAAACCAATATTCCTCTCTCATCATTATTGTTATCTTCAACATCATGTATATATACTATGTCAAACTGATAAACCAACTGTTTTGAAAAAAAAACTTGTTGCAACTATCTCTAAATTTTACTCATGTCTGATAGCTAAAAACAAAGCCAACTAATTCTCATTTTCCTTATTAAAGAAATCATTTTATCTATGTTTTGAAAATTAAAAAATTATAATGCTTGTGTTCGACAATTATCTTTGTGTTCCTTAATAATGTATTATCTCTATATTAATTAGAAAACTATAACTTTGTAATCCATATTATATGTGTGGTCCTCTGTGTTCTTTGTTCATGAAACAACTCTTATTTTCAATTCTAGGTTTACATGACAAACACTAAAAAATACTTAAACACTCCAAGTATAGACTTAACAAATGTGTTAAGAAAGACCACAAAATCAACACAATTCACAGACCTCAAGTTTATACATTTGACAATCAGACACAACTCAAAGGTTTGTTAAATGTTTAGAAAAAACTCAATAACCCTCAACTAAGGTTTAAAGATAATGAATGTAACTATTTACATTAAAATTTATACTTCACCCTTTATTTGAAATGATTAAGACAAACTCTTAACAGATGATTAGGGTAATAAAGAATGATGCCAATGTTCCAAGAATACAACCCTGACTTGGGTTAGAAAAACTTAGACAAAAATACCTTCAATGCGAAAATAAATGTGATCTAAGCACAACCCAAATCAGAAAATAATTAAATTCACATATATATGAAAAATATTTACTAATCTTTTAACTATAAAGAAAACTCGAATGGAGAATTTAAAAAAAAAAACCTTTAGTAGAGACGTGGCCATAACACAATAAACTAAAAAAAGTAATTAAAAGAGACTCAAGAAAGAGACCACCTTAGTCACATTAGTGACTTATTTAAATACAATTTTAATATAAACTAAAATGTCACCTTTGATGAATGATTCTATTATAACATAAACAATGATGCACAATTCATATTACATTCTTAATATAATGTAACTTTGTGATGCTCTCAAATGTGCCTTTTAATTTACTTTGCAATGATACCATTATGAACATATGAATGAAGATTCGTTATGCAATTATGATGAAGGTATTAAGTTTGTTCAAGACTTTGACCTTTTGATAACGATGTTGGTCCAAATGACCTTGTCAAAGATGTATTCTACATAAAATGATTGTCAAACCAAATTGTAAACTGAATCAATAATGAGTATCATGTATGTTGATCAAACAAATTTAACATCTTATCAACTGAATAGTATCATGTTTGTTGATAAAAAATATGCCATCTTACCAACTAAATATGAGATGTATGCAATGAATAAGATAAATAATTGAATGTGAAATGTCCCATGTAGCCTTTTTGTTCTTGTAGATATAATATGCAGTGCAGGAATTTTAAGAATGACAAATTAAAGAAAAACAAAATGTAATATATGCAATAAGGATGCACCTTCTCTTCAGAAAAACAAGTTGGATCTACTATCCTGGCCACCACTTTCCTTAGATTTGTTTCAATATCGGTAATTTCTAATCCGTGTAGATCATGTATATCCTGAATAGATAGAATGTCTTTCAATACATATCTGTTGAAATGGAAAAGAACCAGAATTCAGCATACTACAAACTATTAACACTGCATCTTATTAAAAACAAGGCCTCTCAAATCTGGGACCATGTAGCCCTTTTTGTTCTTGTAGATATAATATACAGTGCAAGAATTTTAAGAATGACAAATTAAAGAAAAACAAAATGTAACATATGCAATAAGGATGCACCTTCTCTTCAGAAAAACAAGTTGGATCTACTG
>MU223303.1:945857-962703 GCA_018584345.1 Thuja plicata | reverse complement strand
ATTTGGCCTTGTTAATTCACCATACACTTCAACATAGTCCTTCTTCATCAGATACACACAAGACTGAATATGAGATTATTCATCCTGTCTGCCTGCATGATTCAACCTGTTGCCTTCTATCCAGACGAGGTTTTCAAAATAGCTCTCAGAATGAGAGTCCAACAACCATGGACCAATCTAGGAATGAAGGATTTATCTCCATGAATGCAATACAATGCAAGATTATTCTAAGAAATGAGAGATGTAAGATAATCTATGATGTGATGATAAATGCAATTATTCTAGAAATTGAAACTATCTTATTGCAAAATGATATTATTCTATATGAAGTTATGACAATAATTCAGTATTCTAACAATGCATATTTTCTCCAGGAATTCAAGAAGTAATCAGGGGGTTTTGAATGAAGAATGAGAGTTCTTTTATAGACTCAGAGATGATCATAATAGAAACTTTCCTCTTTGAAATAAAACAGATAGAAAAGCCAGTTTAAATTAGAAAGCTTTATTGAAAAGAATTCAATAAATTGTTTTCTTTTTGCTTTAGCTATTTTCTTTCTTTGATTTAATTCTATTTTATTTGAATTAAATTGTTTTATATCTCTTTAAAGCACAATTAATTCAAAGATTCTATTTCTGAACAGAGATCAGATTTTTGAGAAAATATTCAATTAATTAAATAAATATGACCTCATAATTGCTTTTTCTCAATTATTTGAATAATTAAATTCAATTATTGGAATGAGGATATTTATCTAACAATTAAATATTATTTTATTCCTTTTTCATGTGTCTCAGCTAAAGAGGGTGAATTTAATTTAATTAAAGTGCTAGAACTTTATTAATTAAATTAATTCGATCATAAGGTTTGTTTGTTAGAGTTGTCATATTATAGCTAATAATTAATTTATTTAATTATTAGTCTATTATACTCTACACTTAAGTTAAACTTAGGCATCTTATTATTCTTTAGGATTTTCACCTTTAGGGTTTCATGATTTCTTTTATAAGGATTCACCTCTTTATTTTTCATAAGGAGTTTTCACATCTCATTGTAACATCTTGAAACATATTGTTAATATATTGTTTTCTTGTGCATATGATGTCTCGTGTATTTTGGCCACCATAGATTCTTCTTGTCTTTTGTTATTTGCTTCTTCCATGTGACAGGGTTATGCATGCAGGTGTTCTTGGGAGAATAGGGTTTTACCTATTTTAACATGGTATCAAAGCCATCTTGCTGCTCATTGTTTGTGCTTTGTTGATGTGTTTCAGAAGCTGGAGGTTTTTCTCATTTTTTAGAAGTTTTTTATGTGGATTTAAGGGGGACCTTTGTTTCTGGTCATTTTGGGCTCAAACAGACATCACCGTTGCGCTCAGAGCACCCAAAAACCCTAGAATCCATATAAAATTTGTCCATTTTGGACAACTTGCCTCCGAGGCAAAAAAAATTTGGTTTCTAGTGTTGTACAGGCACGAAAACCAAAAATAAAATAAAAGAAAAACATTTTTTTCAATGTTTTTTGCATATTTTAATGTGCAGCCAGTGCAAATTTAAATGGGCCACTACCGCACCACCACGACCCGGCCCCCGCCGGCAGCGCCTCCGGTGCCCATGGCTCACTCCGCCCACCGCGCGGCCCCCGCCACTAGCCCCGCCATCCTGCGCTCCACCACCACCGGCCCCGCCGGCATCCGCACTGGTGCCCTCTACCCGGAGTCCGCCACCGCCCGGCTACACCACCGCCTAGCAGTTGTTTAAGCCCCGCGGCCTATTTTAGCCCAACGACAGTCCTATTGGCACCTAGGAGCTAGGCTCTAGCCCCCTGTGTGTGCCATGCACCCAGGGGCTTCTTTTTTTTCAGCCCCAGGGGCTTAAAACCTCTTTTTTTGGAGCTTTTTGACCTCCTGGCACCTTTTTCGCTCTATCTGGAGCATATGGGGGTATTTTTTTGACTTCTTTATATTGTGGAAAGCTCTTTCTGAGCACTTTTTAATGATGGAGGTTGGGGTTTTGGGTTTTTCCATTTTGATAGTATTTTTTTTTGTCAAAGTCCAATGTCTATTTTTTGCCTTCCAGGAGCTATATCTTGCTCATCTAGACTCTGCTTTTGGCAAACCAGATATCGTTGAAAAGTTGGTTCTGTGAGTTTTTTAGTTGCAGGGGTCTTTTTTCTAGATTTTTCTCCAGGTTCTTTCTCCTCTGTGTTTTTCTCTGGCAGATTACTTGGGTTCTATAGGTCCTAGGATTCTTCTATTCTTTTTGCTCACTCTTCTTTCTGACTTCTGAGAATTGTATGCTTCTCTTCTATAGCATTCTCTTTTCTATAAATGCACTGAGATAAAGTGCCTACTTTTGCATATCTGGGATTTTAAACACCTTGTGTTTGTTTGTACTCGCACTCAGTTATAAAGTGCCATGGGGGGATTATGATATTTTGCCTTTTGTGCTCATCCACCTTTGTCAAGTGAGCGTACCTTCCATGACATTAGCCCATGCTGTGTGTCAGTGACACCGCCCTTTATCCTGTGCTTGTACTTCTATTGCACTGTTGGTGTTCCTGATTCTTCTTCCTACAGATGTTTCTGGCATTGTATTTCAGTGTTCCTATCACCCCTCTCCCTATTCAGCATTATGGGGGGGTTCACCTATTGGTTCTATTGCTTTCTTGGTTTGGTTGAGTGATCTACATATTCTATTTTTGTTCCTATGTACTAGGCGGATGCAGTGGCTAGGCACCTATGCATTCCGGTGAGATGGATCATCTACTATATAGACACTCATTCATTCCCACTTTTGGAGGTCACCACTTCGATTGATTAGCTCTTTAGACTTTGTCTTCTCTACTTAGTCATGCACTACTTCAGTGTGGGTTCCAGTAGTTACTTTTGACAGTGTTTGCAGCTTCATGCTTCAAAGATGCTTCTTGTTCTTTCTTGTTCCTTTCTTTGGGACTTTCCCTAGATAGGAGGCTTTATTTCCTTCATCTAGTTTATTTCTTGTACTTGGGTACCTAATCAGGCCTAGTTGTCGGGACCCATAGTTCCTTTCATGCATTTTATTTACATGCATCTTTTAGTCTTTAGCTGTTTAGCTTCTCCCTAAGTTACACTTAAGGGGGGGTGTTAGAGTTGTCATATTATAGCTAATAATTAATTTATTTAATTATTAGTCTATTATAATCTACACTTAAGTTAAACTTAGGTATCTTATTATTCTTTAGGGCTTTCACCTTTAGGGTTTCGTGATTCCTTTTATAAGGATTCACCTCTTTGTTTTTCATAAGGAGTTTTCACATCTCATTGTAACATCTTGAAACATATTGTTAATATATTATTTTCTTGTGCATATGATGTCTCCTGTATTTTGGCCGCCATAGATTCTTCTTGTCTTCTGTTGTTTGCTTCTTCCATGTGACAGGGTTATGCATGTAGGTGTTCTTGGGAGAATAGGGTTTTACCTATTCTAACATTGTTTAGCCAATTGGTATTTAAGAATTAAATATGATGTATGATTAATGCAGATTTAGGATTTTCTACATTTGACACTTAGGTCAAGTAGAGTCAGTCAAAAACTTAGAATTTCCTAGTACAATAGGACTTTGATGATTTAGAAGAATGACAAATGCAATAAAATTGGTTAGGGTTGCAAGATGCCAATTTTGGGGTGCTACATTTTGCCCCTCTTTGAATTGATGTGTGAGCAGCGCATTGATTCAAAGAATAGTCTGATACCTGAAGCATAGAAGAATAGATTTGAACATTGATTGATGCAAAGATTTCAGAACCATCTCCAGAATAGAGCTTGACTCTCTGAAGTCTAGGTTAGGTTGTCGAGACATCGGTCAAATAGAGTTTTTGAGGGTCATCTTTAGAATGAAGCTTGATCCCCAGGGATCTAGGTTAGAATGCCTTGCTACCTAATAGATTGATATCTTTCACAAGGTTGTCCCCAGAACAAGGCTCAACCTTTAGGAGTTAGGGTTAGATTGCCCTGATACATGTCCCAAAAGATAATCAATAGAGATTATAGGACTATCTCCAGAATGAAGCTTAGTCTCCCAATATCTAGGTTAGATTGCCAAGACACTGGTTAGATAGATATCTTTCACAAGACTGTCCCCAGAATGAGGCTCAACCTTCAGGAGTCAGGGTTAGATTGTCCCGATACCTGTCTCAAAAGATAGTAAATAAAGGTTTTTTAGAACTATCTCTAGAACAGAGCTTAGTCCTCCAATATCTAGGTTAGATTGCCCAGACACTAGTTAGATTGACATCTTTCACAAGGCTACCCCCAGAACGAGGCTTAACCTTCAGGAGTCAAGGTTAGATTGCCCCAATACCTATCTCAAAAGATGGTAAATAGAGATTCAGAATCATCTCCAGAATGGAGCTTGATTATCAGGAGTCAGGGTTAGATTGCCCCGATACCTGTCCAAAAAAGATAGTTTTTGAGAACCATCTCTAGAACGGAGCTTGATCCTCAAGAATCTAAGTTAGATTGCTTAGATGCTTAAAAGATGACAAGATGTAAGGAAAAAAGATGCCCTTATTGATTGTGGAGTATCTAGTTTTGACTATGAGGTACGAAAAAACTGAACATGCCCCAAGTGATGAGAACTTTTGAAAATTAGATCAGATTGATTGAAATAGATTTAATGATGTAATCATCCTGCCCCCTCGGGAGAGAAATAGAAAGATGACATGTCATATTGATGATGGAGAGAGAAAAATTATAGATAGATGTTGAGTCGGAGATCAAGAAGAACTCAGAACAGATTATGGAAGAATTCAAAAGATTCATAATCAATTTTGAGTGATTTTGAGGTCTGGTTGACCAAGTTTGGATAGAGTTGACCAGAGTTGACTTGAGTGGACTTGAGTTGAATTTTGAGGAAAAAAGTCAAAGATTTTATAAAATGATGATAGGATATGATTCTGACAAGAAAGCAACGTCAGAAAGTCAACTGCACAAGTGTCCAATCACGTCAGTCCCAAAATTTTAAAATGCAATTTTGAGCTATATAGAAGTGTCAAATTTCAATTTCGATCCCAAAAATAGATTGAGCATATAGCTGAAGATAGAGAGCGAGGATCGAACACTTGTGTATTCATGATGAAACCAAGACTCTAAAGAAGAACTCCCCTATGTATGAACCCAGGAGAATGCAAAGAAGAGAACACTGAATTGCTGCCACAATGCAAGTCTAGAATGAAAATGCAATCCTATGCTAGATGCAATATGAAAATGCAATTCTATGCTAGATGAAATATGAAAGTGCAATTCTAGGACATGGTTTTGAGACCCATCATAAAATCATCATCATTAAGTATTTTTTGGAACATCAAAGTTGATACAACCCTTACTGGCACCACAATGCAACCATAGGGATATGAATATGACTTATCATCGAATAAAATGTAGGAAATGAATGTAAGCACCAGGGCACAAAAGCCAAGATGACCTGAACATTGTTTCTAGTTAATGTTGCAAGAGTACACCAGTATCGAGGCATTCAAAGCCAAGATAACCATGAGTGTGATCATGTGTAAACAAATAGATCAATAACAAACAAAACAATAACAAATAGAGCAATAACAAGCAAGAAGATAGTACCGACCTCACCATGGCGTACAAGTAAACAAGATTGAGGGATGTGAGGTTGTTCCACCTTATTGCGGGAGCTCTTATCACATACACCCTATTTATTTTACATTTTCGGATCATCGGGACTACACCAACAAGCAGTAGACAAATAAAATATCAATGAAATGCATGAGAATAGACAACCTACAAAGAAATATTCAAGCATAGCTCAGCCTGTTTCAAAGTTTTTGAATGTATTCATGTTTAGAAGGTGTTTAAAAAAACACCATTGTGCTTGTGAGTGCATTATGTTTGATTTTTATTAATAGATGTTTACATTTGAGATATCCGATGTGTGTTAAAAAACATAGATGTTATCAAAGATAGTGTCAAAAAACACTGTTTATGGTGGTGTTGAAAAATACCAGTTTGTGTTAGTAGAGAGTTGTCCTTGATAAGTGACAAGATTACTGACTCAGGCGTAAACCAGATATGATCAAATGGGGGGTCCATGCCCCCAAGTAATGATGACAGACTTGATGTATGTTGTGAGGAAAAATTAGATTTGGTTGCCCCCAAGTGTATGGCGCTGAATCAAAGTCAAGTCAGGAGGGTTCACGAAGGAACCAGAGTGTCACAAAAGTGACCAAAAGATATGTAAAAACTAAAGCAAAGAATCATCAAGACTGAGTATCGATAGATAGAGTGGTTGAGTATAACTCCAAATGTAACAAATGTGAGAAGTCTCGATAGAATAGCGACAGTAGGTAGACACAGTGAGAACCGCTAGTGAGTGACACGAGAGAGATGCTCAAATGAAGCAATTGTAGTATGAGCTAGACATCAGTAGGTAGACATAGTGAGAACCACTGGTGACTAATGTGAAGAAGATCCCTAAAAGATAATAGGATAGTGCCCCCTAGATCAAGAGGGTTTCCCTAAGAGTATGACCAGTTTCAATCCATGTGAGTTGGTGTCTTGACGGGAACTGAAAGCAAATGTAAGCAGGAAAGCAACAATGAAGGAAAGAAAATGCATCAAGCCAAGTGGTTCTGCAATAGATATAGCATTGTGGAACAAGAGGTGCCTATTTACTAGGTTTTTGCCTTCTTGACAGAAATTCTTTTTTTTCTACCATGACACCTGTTTGCCAGGTTTTCATCAATGACACTTTTTTTTTCTTTTTCTCTTTTTTTGTATTTTTCAAATTTTTAATTTTTTTTGTATTTTTGGAATATATGATTTTTTTGGAGATACATCAAAGTTCCTATCGCTAGGTTTTCACTAAGATGATCATTTTTTCAGGACTTTTTTAGATTTTTAGAATTTTTTCAGGACTTTAGTATATACGTGAGCAGACTAAAGATGTCTTAGCTATAGAACCGCTTCAGATGAAGAGCGATGATGGGCTCTTTGAGTTGTTCTCCTTTAATAGTAGAAAGTTGATAGGTGCCAGACCCAAACACTGTAGTGACAATATACAAACCAAGCCAATTCGGTTCAAACTTCCCTTTCTGGATCCGATGTTGCTGATTCTTTGGGTTCTCCCTCAGAATGAGGTCACCCACTTGGAAATCCCTTAGTCTAACCTTTTTGTTATAGTTCTTGGACATCCTCTTTTGGTATGCTCTCAGCTGATTGAATACCACTTGGCAACGTACATCAAGTAATTCTAGCTCTTGTAGCTGAGATATTCTAGTATCTTCATCAGTAATGAGGCCTTTCAGAGAGACTCACAGAGAAGGAATCTCAACCTCAATAGGTAGCACAACATTTTCTCCATAAACCAACGCATAGGGAGTAGCCCCTGTTGGTGTTCTTATACTTGTCCTATATGCCCAAAGAGCTAGATTGATCTGGAGATGCCAATCTCATCCAGATTTGTGCACTGTGCGATGCAAGTTCTTAAGGATTGTTTGGTTGGATGCTTTCGCCTATCCATTACCCTAAGGATAATAGATGGAAGACCAATGTTGATTAATTTTAAACTTAGATCAGAGCTCTATCAAATCCTTGTTTTTAAATTGTCCCCCATTATCTGTGATAATTGTTGAGGGTACACCATGCTTGCAGATGATGTAGTTGAGAATAAACATAGCTACTATTTTTCCACTGGCAACAGTGAGAGGGACTGCCTCCACCCACTTAGTAAAATAGTCCGTAGCTGTGGTGATAAAATTATGGCCATTGGAGGATGAGGGGTAGATCTGACCCACCAAATCAAAGGTCCATTGTTGAAATGGCCAGAAAGTAATGAATGGAATAAGCTCCTTGGCTGGAGCATGAATCAAGTTTTCATGTAATTGACATTGTTTGCAATACTTAGCAAACTATGTTGCTTCTTTTTCCATATCTGGCCAATAGTAACCAGCTCTAATAAGTTTATGGGCCAATGTTAGGTCGTTAGAGTGTGACCCATAGATGCCTTCATGCACCTCTACTAACGCTCATTTGGATTCATGAGGTTCTAAACACCTAAGGAGGGTACCGTCTAGACCATGTCTATACAAGTCATTAGCGATGATGATGAACCATGAAGCACTGTGGATTAGGTGACATTTATCATTTCAGAAGTAAGTGTCTGGAACAATCTGGTCACAAAGGTAGGAGAAGATGTGATGGTAGTGGGATGAGTCATGTCCTATGA
Source organism: Thuja plicata (assembly GCA_018584345.1). Taxonomy (NCBI): domain Eukaryota; kingdom Viridiplantae; phylum Streptophyta; class Pinopsida; order Cupressales; family Cupressaceae; genus Thuja; species Thuja plicata. Next base: position 954,470 of record MU223303.1, on the reverse strand, counting down.
CATAACAGATCATCTGGGAATCAGGGGAATCATAGGCTGGGTAGCGTAACGTCTCCACTAGGAATTCATGTCTAAAATCATTTTCAGGCATCTGTAGCACAGAGGCAAGAGTAGCCATGGTGTATGCCACTTTATTATCTTCCCTCGGAACCTATTGAAATGTGATATGAGTAAAATACTGTTTAAGATCATCAACCAACTATTTATAAGGTACCAGCTTGTCATCCCTTGTCTGATAGATATCATTAACTTGATTGATGACTAGCTATGAATCTCCCAGAACATTGAGTTCATCTATGCGCCACTCAAGAGCGATCTTTATACCATTGATTAGGGCTTCATACTCAGCAATGTTGTTTGTACAAGGAAACAACATCTTGTATGCTTTTGGTAAAGAGTACCTTTGAGGTGTAATGAACAATATCCCAGCACCTAACCCTTGTTGGGTAAATGAACCATCAAAAAACATAGTCCATGAGCGATGTGTAAGAAGTAATATGGACTCATCTGGAAATTCAATGTGCAATGGTTGATGATCAACTAGAGGTGCTTTTGCCAACTGATCTGCTATTTCTTGGCCCTTAATGAATTTACTTTCAAAATATTCAATATCAGAATCACTGAGAAGCATGACCCATTTAGCTAGTCTACCTGTGAGGGTAGCTTTACTGAGAAAATATTTCAGAGGATCAATTTTAGCAATTAGACATGTAGTATGAGCCAGTAGATAGTGCCACAATTTTTGTGAAGCAAACACTACTGCAAGGCAAGCCTTCTCTATAGAAGAATATTTTGTTCCATATGAGACCAGAGTTTGACTAATATAATAGATAGCGCTCTCTTTGTTGTGTTGATCTTCCTAAGCCAATAAGATACCCAATGATGTATCTGTAGCAGATATGTAAAGTATAAGTGGCTTCCCATGAATGGGAGGCATCAAGATCAGGGGGTTTGCAAGATACTATTTGATTTGTGTGAACCCTTCATCACATTCTTTGTTCCACTAATAAGCCACACCCTTGTGCAAAGTCTTGGTAAATGGTTGTGACTTGTCCACTAGTTGAGAGATAAAATGCCGAGTAGACTGCAGTCGGCCCTGAAGTCCTCTCATTTGTCTGATATTTTTTGGTGGCGGCATTTCCATGATAGCTTGTACTTTTGTAGGATCCACTTCAATGCCTTTGGAAGAGATTATATAGCCAAGCAACTTTCCAGATGTTATGCCAACTACGCATTTCTTAGGATTGAGTCTTAGACTGAATTGTTCCATACGATCTAGTATAGGACCTAGATCGGCAAGATGTTTCTTTCAATGCATGCTCTTAGCCAAAGTTTCATCCACATAATCTTCCATTGTTTTATGCATCATGTCATGAAATATGGTGGTAATAGCTCTCTGATATGTAGCACCGGCATTTTTGAGTCCAAAGGGCATGCCATTCCAACAGAAGGTGCCCCAAGCACATGTGAAGGCAGTTTTCTCTTGGTACTCTGGCACAATTTTTATCTAGTTATAGCCAGAGAAACCATCCATTAGTGAATACATTTCATACCCTATCATCATATCTATGATCATATCAATATTAGGCAATGGAAAATCATCCTTAGGACATGCTAAATTCAAGTCTCTAAAGTTTGCGTAGACTTGTATAGATTTATCATGTTTGGATACTGGAACAATATTAGAGATCCACTCTGCATAATCAATTACTCAGATAAACACTACCTTAAGAAGTTTCTCTAATTCAGCTTTGACAAGTAGAGCCACATGTGGATGCATTTTGTGAAGCTTTTACTTTACGGGCTTAACACCTAGTGCAATGGACAAATGGTGCATGATTAGATTAGGGTCTAATCTCGGCATGTCTGAATATTTCCATGCAAAGTTAATCTTTTTGCTTCTAAACAATGTAGAGAACTCCTCTCTTTCTGCCACTGATAGTGATTGTGCCAAGTGAATAATCTAAGTTTTTGCCTCTGTACCCAAGTTGATAGGTTGAGTTGGTTCAATAAGAAAAAATGACCTTTCCTTAAAATGACTTGGGAGTGCATCAAGTATCTCATCCGCAGGCGCCTCAGAGAGGTTTTTACCCTTGGATACATCTTTTATTTTGACTGTTTTAGGCTCTGATACTACCACAAGGTGGTTTTCACCATCAGAGCACCTATTTTTTCTTCTTTTTATATTGTGACTAAGATACTTGATGTCAGCCTCAGTCATATTGACACTTGCTTCGCTAGTGGGAGACATTACATGTTTGACAACATGTAGGTAACAGGCAAGAGCGTAATCATTCTGGAACGTAAGGACTTCATGAGATGGGGAGGTAGAGTTCTAGTCTATAAGCTTAGGATGGCAAAGTGAAAGAGGAGTGACGGGTTCAAGTGCATTCATGATCTAATCATCAAAAGCATGGACAAGCAAGTCGAGACCTAAAGTGATCTCATCTAGAGGTATAGTTGAATTCCTTTGATTCCTAGCGACTATAGTAGATGAAATGTTAATATATAAGGAGTCAAACTCATGTGACCCTACACTAGACCGTCCACCTACTTTGAGAAGGTTTTCATATGCATTAGTTGTATCTGTATCTCTGTCAGAAGTGGCATATGACAAGCTGTCAAACTCATATTCATGGGAGTCTGTTTCATCATTAGGTCTCATGTCAAGAACGTGGGTGAAATCAACCCTTTATCCCTAGTTGGGATGAGTTCTACCTAGAACCTCTGCTATGGTCAGATGAGAACCTGGTGACCTAGGTACCTCAGTAGTGTTTGTAGCATCAGTTGCCTCTTGTGTAATGAGAAGTGACTAGAATTCCTGGTCAAACTATTCTTGAAAGTGTGGTGGTATGTATAAATCACCTGGATGGCCAGGATCTAGAGTATATATTTGTTTCCACTCCTCATAAGTTAATGGAGCAAGTGAAGTGGTGGTATCAAAATCGCTGTCAGTGTCTACTGTACTGACACATGGTACAAAGTTATCTGGCTCAACAAAGAATGTTGCCAGGTCTGGTGGAATAGGATAAGGAAAAGTATCCTCATCAAAGATGTATTCAGGTTCTGCAATTTTAGGTGTTTCTTCAGGTGTTGGTTCCTTATCTTCTCGAGGTACAAACTTATTTATTCCTAGTTGGAATGTAAGTTTCTGGAAGCCTATACCTATAGAGTCACGTATTCTGCAACCAATGGCTTCAAGTGGTGCAATCAATCCCTTATGATTCACACCTATGGGACCATTTCCTTTATAGCCAAAACATTGCATAATAGATAAACCTTTACCATATTGCTCAGGTTTTATGTCATTAGGAGGAGTATTTTTAGAATTGTCTTCTCCTTTATAGATCCAAGCTTTGATAGCTCTATTTTTAGCTTCTTCTTTTAATGGTATGGTGGCTTGTACAAAGGTACCACCATACTTTGTTGGAGGAGGAACCGTAGAAGGTTTAGTGTTCTCAGAAGGTCTCCCAAAGGAATGAGGAGACAAAGGCAAAGATGTAATAGATAGCATAGGTTCAATCTGATATCCTCCCATATCAGTTTCTTTGAGTGTCAATCACTTTTCCATTTCTTTTAATTTATCCTCAAGGAGTTCAATAGATTCTCTGTTGGTAGGCATAAGGATGTCAGTAGATTTTGTGAGGGCATTACAATCACAGCGTGTATTAGTAGGTATAGTCACTTCAGAACCTTGGAATGGGAACTTAATGCACTAATGGTATGTGGAAGGGACAACCTGCATTTCATGTATCCATGGCCTTCTTAACAGGATATTGTATGCCAAAGGGATGTCAAGCACTTGACAGATAACATCTCATTCAACAGGACCAACTCTAATTGACAATACAACTAGCTCCTTGGATTTACGTTCTTCCTCATCATAGGCTTTAATGGTAATCTTTTTGTGAGCATCAATGCAATCTTTTCCATAGCCTAACTCAATAAGGAAACTAGTAGAGCAAATATTTAGGCTAGCACCGTTATCTATGAGAACACGATGAACATGCTTTGGACCTATCATGACTTCAATGTGAAAAGGATTATTATGCGGGTGACTCAAAGAATGGTCATCTTCCTCAGAGAAAGACAAGTAATGTGAGGAGGTCAAGTGACCTACCATAGATTGAAACCAGTCGAGATCAAGATTTTTTGGGACATTTGCCTCAGTGAGGGCTTTGTCCAGGACTTCCCTATGAGCAAGGGAGATTTTCAGGAGCTCAAAAATAGTTATCTGAGCATTAGTACGTTGCAATTGATCAAGAATGCTGTAATTGGTAGCATTAGATAAGGAACCCACTTTGGGATTATTATGAGCATAATTAACCTTAGCTTTATCTAAAGGTTGAGTTGATGTAGATATAGAAGGCTCAGGGCCTTTGAGAATGATTTTAGTGCAAGATCAAGTAACAACATTAGCACTCACTTGAGACTGTCCTTGTTCAGAAGATTGAGGTGTAGACCCTCGCAAAGTGAAAGGTGTTTTGGACTTAGAAGTATCTTCCTTTCCCTTAAGAATGATGACATTACAGTATTCAGTATCAATAGGTTCAACCATATTAATGACATTGTCATTATTGGTGTAAGTATAGTTGACCTTAGCATCAGTATTTTGCCTTTAGATGATTCACCTTTTCCATGAGGAGGAAATGGATCCTTGAAATCTTGGTGATCAGAGTTTTTGTTGTGACTTCCTATAGCAATAACCTCACTATCAATGAGATCCTAGATTGTGTGCCACAACTTAAGACAACTAGCTATTTTATGACCTTTGTTTTGGTGAAAATCACAATAAGAAGATTCATTCCACCAAGAGGGTCTTGGTTGTGGATCATAAGGTCATGGATTAGCCAATGGAGTAAGTAAATGGTTGTCCACAAGAGTCTTGTAAATTTCCTCAAGAGGTTCTCCTAAAGGAGTAAACTCACGCTTGGGCCTAGGAGCCCAAGGCTTAGGTCCAGAAAATTGTGAAGTACTCGGTTTGGATTCTGTCGCAGCCTATTCAGTGGCTTTGGTCGCTTGCATCATGGTAGTGAGATTAAAGGCAACCTTGGAAGGCTTAGCAGTCACATTTTCTACAACTCCATCATTCACAACATTTTGGTTCTTGTTGAGAAATTTGGATTTATCTTTGCTTCAGGAGGAAGACCCTTGTTTATTTTCCTTGTGTAAGGTCAATTCTCCTTTCTTGATCATAAATGTCTCGATTCTTACATCTCGTTTGATCATATCATCAAAGGTTAGAGGACCTTGTAGCTGTATTTGATACCCAAAGTTGGGGAGAAGATTATCAAGAAAGATATCCAACTTTTCTGATTCAGGTATCTTGCGAGAATATCATGTATAAAGTTGTCTCCATCTTTGGAGAAATGCCAAGAAAGTTTCCCCATTATTTTGTTTCAAGTTGCAAAGATCTCGAATATGAACCAGATGTTGGATGTTGTGAGAATAATGTTGTATAAATAAATTGGCAATTTTGTAAAAGGTCTTGATGCCAGTTGGTAGTCTAGAGAACCATTCCATAGCTGATCCTCCCAAACTACGTGGGAAAAGATGCATAAGATAGGTTGTGTCATGTATGAATTCCATGGAGAGAGCACCAAGTTCTCTCAAATGGTCTTGAGGGTTAGATGTACCCAAGTATTTGTCATATTTAGGAAGTTAAACTCCTTTGGGAAAAGGAGGCATGTGAAGATCTTTATCAAATGGGAAAGGACAGATGCTTTCCAGTGTGAATTGTATAACAGGTTTTTCTTTCTCTTTCAAGAGTTGAGAGAGTTGCTCTCGCATAGTTTGCATTTCTTTGCACAAGTGGGAAATTTAGTTTCTTCCTCTTTCTCAACAAGTTTTTCTAAAGCATTATTGGAAGGTAACTTAGCCCCTTGATTGGCTAGTTCAAGAATGTATTTTTCTTTCTCCTCAGCTAGTAGAATTCCCATCATTTTACAAAAATCTTTGTTAGCACGAGCTTGTGCAATCTCTTCTTGAGTGATTTCAACTTCTACATTGTTAGGGGGGTCTTTAGAATGGGACTTACCCCAATTTCTAAGGAGTTCAGTTTTGCTAACCTCACCACCTAATTGATTATGATCTGCCATCTTGCCAAAATGCAAGGATTCAAGGTGTAAAGACTCGGTATGAAAAGATTGAGTGTTCTCTGAATTTGGGTCTTCTTAGAACAAAGGATTTCAAACCCTACTAAGATCCATAGGAAATGACCATTTATTGTAAGGTCATCATACCGGGGAAGGAGATCAAGATGATTCCTCACTAGATGTAGCCGGTAATTGTGTGAAAAGCACAGGTTCATCTTGATTGATTGAAGGAAATGTTTTTCCACTTCAAGTTGTGACAGTCATAGGCAAAGTTTTGAACAAGGAATGTGAACTAGGACCAAAATTGAAACTGTCTCAAAGTAATTGCACAGAACGTGCCAAAAGGTGAAGTATCCTTGGTGCAAATCATCTAAGATGAGGCTAAAACAAGCGAAGAGATGACTATTGTGACACAAGGCATGACGACACAGATGAAATAAATCAAAAAGACATGAGACAAGACCAGTTTAAGAAAGAATCACGTAGTTCTCAACCCAAGAAACCAAGTTTCAAACTGTGTGAAGATAGATGGCGGAAAAATAGACCCATATCAGAGACCAGATTTGATAGAAGTACAACTGACTGGCAGATTTTAGCTCACTATTTTGGACAAAAGACTCTAGTTTCGCGTGACAAAATACTCTATCATGCAAAGTTTCTCACTGAACCGCATGAAGAAATGCTCTCTTCACATGAAGAATGACACCAGTTGATAGAATAAAAGAATGATAGAATAATGACACTATTGCCAAATGTCATGTGATAGTATAATACATATCGCACAAAGATTCTCACTGAATGATGCAAAGATTGGGAAATTTCACGTGAAACTATGCAAATGTTGAAAAAAGGATGTTTACAAAAATATCAGACTGTTAAGACCAATTTGCGTTTTCCAAGATGAAATCATGCTATTTTCTGACAGATAGTTCAAGTTACAAATCATTTTGGACATGTTCAAGATTGAAAGTTTGTGTTTTTACGATAGTTTCGATTGTTCAAATGATACACCCATGCCAAACACATTAAACAGAATGTTTGTAGTACTAGAACAAGAACATCACAATCCTAGGATAGCCAAGACAATATCTATTAAATCCCCACTTGAACCAAAGTTCAGCTACACTTACTCTTAGCAGATAACTTAGAAGCTTGGAAGCACAGGCTCCTCCTTACATATGCACTCACTTCTCAGGCATACCAAGCTTCAGACCCCAAAGGAATTGCTTCCCAAAGGGCTGTTATCTCTACTAAAATTTGTAAGAATGTGGGGCATCTTAGTCAGTCTCTGACCTTCCGCGCCAATAGATAGAGGGTTTTTTGAAAACTAGAACAACAGTTTGTAGTAAGGTCATCCGTTCAAGTGGTTGTGATCAAGTCATTTTCCCAATAAAGGGGGCTCTCCCAATCCGTTCAAAGCAAGGCTTTCACCTTAACAATGTCAGGACTTTAACGCACCACTAGGATACTTGAGGAGATTTTGGTTGCCACAACGAATTCACACCTATCTTTTGTGACATTTATCACAATAGCATTTGGGCTTGGCTTTAGCCTGTTACCGGTTGGGCATCCACTCTCACTGGCTCTGCTAAAGCTCTCTGGAGGTAGCCACTCTAGAAGAATCACATGAATTTATTTTACACCAGGGATCCATAAAGGTGAGGGGAGAGGATACATTCATGTAGTTCTTAGGATTACAATCTAAAAAACACTTCAACCACGCAAGACAATGATTCATTTTAAGCACCAACCGAAGTGTGTTTTAACTACTGAAAACAGATATAAGAAGTTGTGAAAACATGCAAGCTCTTCGATAAACATCCTACAATAAAAACCCATTAGTAGTTTTTAATGCCTTTCTTCATATCAGTGTCCTACAACAAACATGTCAGAAGTTTATGATGGCTTTTCTTTGTCTCAGCATCCTGCAAACCACTGTTATGTTGTTTCAAAAGATAAAATCAGAGAAGCATAGATGTCAGAAAATAGTAGGTGGTTAGAAAACCGAGGCAATGAAATACCAAACTGAAAGCTTTGGACTATAATTTTGCGTGATAAAGTATGCTAGATCGTGCGAAGAAGTTTTGTATGCCACGCGAAGAACTAGAAAGTTCATGCGAGAGGTACAGAAAGTTTGTGCAAAATTAGAATAGAACTTGTACAGAAGTACGGATAGAATGCAAAAAAGTGAAAAAGATGAAATGAAATGAGGCCAGAATAGAAATGTACCTACCCCACGGTGGGTGCCAGAAATGTATGTGGTAAATTTTGCCTTGTTAATTCACCATACACTTCAACATAGTCCTTCTTCATCAGATACACACAAGACTGAATATGAGATTATTCATCCTGTCTGCTTGCATGATTCGACCTCTTGCCTTCTATCCAGATGGGGTTTTTGAAATAGCTCTCAGAACGAGAGTCTCACAACCATGGACCAATCTAGGAACGAAGGATTTATCTCCATGAATGCAATACAATGCAAGATTATTCTAAGAAATGAGAGATGTAAGATAAT